>PVJO010034248.1:0-11149 GCA_004026905.1 Hystrix cristata | reverse complement strand
GAACAGTCAGAACCGCCGCTGTGCGCCCAAGAAGACCTGAATGCATTTTGTTACCTTACTGCTGGCACGCAAAATGCTATTAAAAGACAGTTCTGAAAAGCTATGCAGAGGCCAGCATGCTCACAGGCGTCCCAACAGCTGCCACCTGCCTGACACCTGCTACTTTTATTCATCTGGCTGATATATGGCACTTTCGAAGACATTTGGGTTTTCAAGACGTGACAGCCCTTAGTTGGGGGGAAACCGGAACTCGATCCTAGTTGGAGAGCCGCTCGGTCGGGTGTGACAGAACGACTGGGCACAAAAGGCAGCTAAGTGTGCCGGCTCTCCAAACCCTCCACGGGAGCATTACCACTGTGAAACTAAACTAGGGCTTTGGTGGATTTATGAAATCTATCTTTCAAATGAGGAAGACTGTTTTAGAAAGACAGTTTTTGTTCTAACCAAATTCTTACATTTATAGTGCTGAGGTGGAGGTAAATGAGAGGGGCTTGAACTTACCTGTGGAGGTAAGTCACAGGGGAGCAAATAAATGTCAATTCTGGTCTTAGGTACTGTCAGGATGGATGAAATAATTCTGACAGTCTAATGCCTAAGAATAAAAGATCATATAGTGCATTGTATTAGATATTTTGATTTACAGAGGTAATATATACTTGTATTAATATATCAGACAATTTGAGATAATTAATTTTCATTTGTGTCCTTCCGTACTTTTCTTTCGGTGATTGGAACATGGAATATAGGTTATATAAAATTAAAGATCTTTGAAAGCAGAAATTTTGTCTGTTTTGTCCATTGTTGTATCTATAATCACTGAATAAATATTTGCTGAATATCATACATTGTGAACTTTAACATATCCCGCCCATATTTGAACACCATTGATATTGGAATGCTTCTTACACTTTGTAGTAGCTCACAACTTAAATTGGTAACTTTTTCTTAGTCATCTAAGATATTCATACTTCTGAAATGATTAAATGATATAAAATTCTGTAGGATAAGACCAATACATAATAATTATTTAGTCAAACATGAACCTTTCGCTCTCCATCTATCTTGTCTTCCTCTTTCACTCTCCCTGTGTATACATGTTAATATGAAGTTATTAGATTATTTATAGATAATGCAGAACATAGTTTTTCAGCAAGTATTTATTGTTATGGCTACCCACACCAGCCTTTGACCACAAAATCTTTTCTGTTGATGTGTACAGTGATTTCTGAACTTGCCAGTTCACAGTCCAAACAGCAGGGCAAGAGAAGTCGGGAGGGAAACCTGTATCACAAGTGCAGGTAGCTGATGAAGGACAATGACAAAGAGACACCACCCAAAGTGCCACTTGTGCAGATACAGCAGGTTTGACCATGGTTAGACATGAAGGCATGACAAGAATTTTCATAATGCCTGAAGGCAATGTGCTGGGGGATAAATTTTTTTTTTCCCGTAGAGAAGGACATCAAAATGGATTTAGCTGAGAAACAATCACAGATGAAACTTTAGGAAGGCTTCTGAAACAAGAAATTTATAACACCATATGCCTAATGTTTTCATTTTTATGTTTGGCTGGCATTTGTTCAACCCTTCAAAGTCAGCAGAGCACTTTCACACATCATTTATTTATTCACTAAACACAATTTATCAGATAGCTACTGAAGTCAGGAAGGGGGAGGAAAGAGTCTGACTCACACAGGTACTGACATTTAAGAAACAGTAACCTCGCTCCTAAAGCTAGGCTCGGCCAAGGTCCTGGCTGTGACTGACAGCTTCGCTGCCGCTGAGAAAAGGGTCCGGCCCGGGGCTGCGCTGCGAGCTGAAGACCTGGGCAGAAATTCTCCGTCCCTGGTACTCCTGCTGTTCAGATATGGTTTGAGGGTGTCCCCCGCGGGGTCATGTGCTCTGTGCCACTGGGACTGTGCCAGGAAGCAGGTCACCAACACATGTGGCCCTTCAGCCTTGGGCTTCCAGAACCGTGAGCCCAAACGAACCTCTTTTCTTTATCTCTCCCCCAATCTGCAGTATTGTGTTAGTGGTAACAGACGATGGGCAAATACACCAGTGAGCTAAGGCAAAAGTTGGCAATCTCTGCCTCTTGCTGTCTCTAAGTCACTGAAAAGAAAGTGAGATAAGCAGAGAGCTTTCGGATACTGCATAATAAATACCACTACAGAGAGTGAAAGAACACTCCATAAATCCGCTCACAGTGTCTGCGTGGGCTCCACAGCAGTGACAGGAGTCACGGACTCTCTTCTGAAAGACAGTAAAATGGATGCCTGAAGGCACTCAACTGCTTGCCCAAGGTCAAGACGAATTCCTCTTTTTCCTGATTGTTTCGCCTTTTTGCCTTGTAGTAATCAATGATGATTGTTGACCATTTACGGAATACTCATTCTGCTCAAATCCTTTAAAATAATGTTGCATGTTTGATGTGTACAAGAAACTATTTTAAGTTTTTAAATGTTTAAAGTATTTATTTTTCCCAACAACTCTATGAACAGATATTGTTAACGTTCTTGTTTTAAAAATACAGAAAGAGGTACAGGGTGTTAATGCCAAATTTAGTAACTAGAAAATTTGGATTTTTGGTCTAGTTCCCCTTTAGCACCTGCAATCAAAATCAGTATGTTGTACTACCTGTCTAACAGCAATCATCTCCCCTCAATGAACTTATCTAGAAGATGGCTTTCAATAGGAGGAAATTAAATCTAGAAGGAAATATATGGAGCAAAGAATGATATATAAAGAAATAGGCAAAGGGGCCATCTGAAAACTAATATCTGTATAAGATAGTAATATAACTATGAATAATTAATTTCATGGCAGAAAATGAGGAGAGATTAAAATACAAAAACATTGTAACATGGAGGATAGGTGGGGAACGCTAAGAGATTAAATGTTTCTGGTCCTTACAATTTTCCAAAAAAGTGAAGAAATTTACTTATATTGGAATCTCTTCAGTGTGCTTAACATTTTAAGCACAATTTAAAAGAAGAGCATGTAACACCTTGAACAGACAGGAGGATAATTACCAAAAAAATAATTATCTGGTCACTCAAAAGAAGACAAAAAAGGAGAAAAAGAATAGAAAAAGCAGGAAACGTGGAAGCCACAATGGTGGTGTTGTCCTGTAGCCCTAGCTACTTGGGGGGCTCAGGCAGGAGGATCACAAGTTCAAGATCATCCTGAACAACTTAGGGAATTAGCAAGACCCTATCTCAAAATAAAAAATAAAAAGCACCAGGAATGTAGCTCAGTGATAGAGCATTGTCCCTGATTTCAGTTCCCAGTATCTCTCTCTCTCTCTCTCTCTCTCTCTCTCTCTCTCTCTCTCACACACACACACACACACACACACACACACAAAATAAGATGGCAAAATAAATCAGAATGTACCTGCAATTATCAATATAGATTGTAAGAATGTAGGAGATTTATCAGCAAGGGGTAAACATTTGGACTATTTAGTTATATACTATCTATAAGGATGTGACTTCAGAAAGTCTGAAATGTAAAAGGTAGAGAAAGATAGAAAAATATGTGAGGCAAATACTAAGCAATGGAAAAAAGTAATGGAGTGTATTAGTTACCTTTCTAGAGCCAATAGTTTGCAAGAGAGCAGATTTAATACAGGACATTTACAAGTTACAACATTCACCTGTAAGCCAAATGCAAGAAGAATGTCTGTCTATGCACTGGAGTCCCAAAACATCCGATCAAGGGCTGGGAGACCACAGCGATGTCCAATGTATGTTTATGTCTGCAGAGGATGGCTGAAGAAATCTTTACTGGGACCAGCTTGGATGCTCGCAGCAGAGATGAAGACCAGAGTTCCTCCAAAGTAACAGCAGCCATCCTCGACGACAGCAAGGACCCGAGCTCCTTCTCCAAGGAAAATAGCCAAGTCCCCTTTGGGAGAGCCAGCCACAGCAGAGCTTCTCCTGGGATACAGCTGGCAACTATCTTCCGCTCCCGTTCTCCTTTATGTTGTGTCGGCAACAATCCTCAGGTGTATCTTCTATGGCCAAAACCACACCGACTCAGTCCACCTGGGCGTTCCTGCACGAGTTGACCATATCGGTCCATGACATGGAGCAAAATGTAAATTGAACACATAAATTTTAAGAAAAAACCCATTATTGAGGGTAAAACCTTCACTAAAGTTTGATTATAAATTTCCTTTCATTGGAAACATACAACAATTCTTAAAAATGACAGTTGAAATTGGCAAATACATCAGCACAGTGGGAGTCTGACTACTATATAACAGGAATACTATATACAGTGGGAGTCTGAATATTCAGTAACTGATAGAGGAATAAATGCAAAACAAATAAACCTGAGTATTTGAAAAACATTAATATCTTCAAGCTAATGGATAGATCCAGAACCTTGTACTCCATAATTAGAGAATATATATTCTTTTCAAGCACACGTAAAACATTCTTTCTAAAGGAATACATATCAAGCCATAAGAAAAACTGAATACTTGGCAAAAAGTTGGTATTGGGGCTGGGGATTTAGCTCAGTGATTAGAGTGCTTGCCTTGCAAGCCCAAGGCCCTGAGTTCGATCCCCGGCACCACAAAAAAAAAAAAAAAGTTGGTATTATAAAAAATAAAAGTCTGACTTGGTCTCAGGTATAAGAAGCAGCATTAGGGTAGACATTAGGTTGTCCAATACCATTCTCTCTTTCAGTGGGCAACAACATCTATTCTAGAAGTGAATTTGAAGTCTTGAGCCCATGAGTGAATGCAGGTGGAGAATTGGAGTGGGTCAGTTAAGACTAATACAGTCTAGGTCCTCTTGTTGCTCACACACCTTTTGTAGAAGGTGTACATTGACTCTAATTCAGTAGGCATATTAAATACCTGCTAGTATGAACCTTTGAAAACAGATGCATCTGAGTAAAATATGAAGTCAAGGGAGGAATTCTGTTCCCCACCAACACCATGCTGTTGAACTGAGACCTTCTGTTCCTGTCTCAAAATTTTAGTCACACTCGCAAATTCAATGAAATAGAAAGTTCATTACTCAACTCTGCCAAAGGAAGCACTATATTTGTGAAAATAATTGTAAGGAGTGCTGGGCTAAAATACATTAATCTGTATTTTAAATGAGATGGTTATTACATTCTTTTCTAAGCCACTGGGTAAAAGAAAGTCAATATTGATTGTATTTTTGTGCCAGTAGAAATTTACTCCTGCAGTAATTTCAAGTATATTGTTTTTCACTTGTTTAATATGTCATTCCAGTATATGAAACACTGTTCTATCATAATTGAATCATCATAAAACGTTAAAAGAATTTTCATTGGCAAACACAATGGCCTGTAGTGTATTCCTTTCTATGGAATTTCCACTGTTTCAACTACATCATTCAAAAGAACTTTATGACTCTCACCATCATCCAGATTTCTTAACACCAGTTCCAAATTGTGCGGGGTGAGTTCTAACCAAAATAGACAAAGGCTGGAAAAATCGCTGTATAGTATGGAAGGAAATGTTAAAAATAAAGAGAAAGCAATTTGTAGGGATGATTCGGAATTATGCAAAAACCTAGGTTCTACAAATCTAGAACTCTTTCAAACTAAATTCTTCATCTGGTAATTTCCAAAGAGATCAAATGTAAGCTTTCTGGTGATTGGTACAGTGTGATCACACACCCTTAAGCCAGGGTAGTTTATTTGCCCCTCCAAAGAGCCAAGGCCAAAACAATTAAATCTTCATAATCTTTCTCTTATCAGGGTATTTTTTAAGTCTCTTTTCTGAAGTTGTCATATTTCTAAACTTTGGGTATTATGTGTGTAGATGTCCTAGAGTGTCTTCAAATTCATGTCTTTTACTAAACAGTGCCAAGTTTAATCTGCTATCCCTACGTATTCCTTTAAAACAAACCCCAGCCCCTGACCTGGGTACATTCTCACCTGTCTGAAGGTATGTTTTCTCCAGGTTTTGGCCTATTAATATTTTTCTTACTCTTAACCAGGTCACATGTTGTGTAAGTCAAGGTTCTTCAGAAACACAGAAGCAGTAGGGGATGATAGATGATAGATAGATAGATAGATAGATAGATAGATAGATAGATAGATAGATGATAGATAGCAAAATGAAGCCTGAGTCTGAAGGCCTGAGAACCAGTGAAATTGGTGGTTTAGTTTTTAGTCGAACACCAAATGCCTGAGGACAGGTTGGCCACCTGTGGAGGGGGGAGGTTGCTCGTTTAAGTCCTGTAGTCTGAAAGTCGGAGAAGCAGGGGTTCCTTTGTCTGAGAGCAGCAGAGGATGGATGTCCCAGCTCAAGAAGAGAGAATCTACCTTTCCTTGACCTTTCTCTTTGGGCCATCTATGAATGTCAGTGGTGGATCATCTTTACTTAGTCTGTTGTTTGAAATGCTAAGTTCACCCAGAAACATCCCCACAGATCCCACAAATAATGCTTTACCAGTTACTTGAGTAGCTTTCAACCCAATGAAGTTGACATATAAAATTAACCATCACAATGAACGTTTAAAGACTATTACACATGGTTTTTACATGTTGTCTCAGTTCAGATTTTCATAAAAACAGAACCTGAGACCAGGCTTGTGATTTTGGTGATGGCCTCAGGGGATCAGAATCCAAAGACTAGAAAGGGCAAGAAAGAGTTCCACCGACTGAAGCTGATTAAGGCCCTTGGCATCTGGGATTTATCGCCACTTGGGTGCCTCAAGTAGAATGTGCCTCATGATTTTTCCCTAAAACACAGGAACAGTGAAAATTTACTCTGCAATTTTAGGCCTATAACCTCAGGAGGCCTTAACACTTTGGTATTTTGTGTGTGTGCATATGCAGGAATGGCTGGGCAGGCTCAGGCGAGGGGTCCCACATATCTGAGGCAGAGTGATGTAAGAATATTCCTACATACAGGTGCTTGCCATGGTAATGTTCGGAGGAGTAAGGTGTGACAAAAAACATACAACAAAAAAATATCAATATGTCTGTTACTAATGTTTTGTCAGGAAGGGTGTGCTGGAGATGGGGTAGGTCATATTGTCAAAAACCTTCCTTAAGGCTTCCTTTCCTGATTTGGAACATAGGCAGCTAGGCCAGCTCAGCCTACAAGACCAACCCATATCACTAGGCATAGTGCTTCTCGTTATTCTGCCCCTGACTGGCTGCCCTCGGGTCTATACCTTGCTTACCTACATTCTATCTGAGGAGGAAAAACATAACGAGAAGAGAGGAGAATCTCATTGTAGTTTATTACTGTTGCTAAAACCCAAAAAGGACAGGACAAACATTTAAGATTGAGACAAGAAGTAGTTGCTGGAAGTTACATCACAGGTCATTAGTATGACCGAACCATGCCAGAATGGAAGAATCATAAAACCCAGGAATCTCTTAGGGATAGGAGGAAATGGTAGCTCTTCCGATTAGTATTACCCACCAAGGTGAAGGGAATCATCACATTAGAATGCAAGTTCCTCACTGGGCGAAACCACCTGAGAAGAACTCTGTGTTCCTTCTGATGTGTCTCAAAATGGTTAGTAAGCATTACACATGTAGTAAACGTCTGGTAAGTTAGAAGATGACTGTCACTATCATATTAATTATGCAGGTAATAGATGAAAATATCATGAGCAGATTCAAATGGTTAAGCAGAAAGTGTGAAGCGTAAGATTAAGGTGATGGGTCAAACTTCTAGCTCATTTTCCTTTTCTTTTTCTGCTGCGTTATGTGGGGGGACTCACTTAAACCTTCCCGAATTCCTAATAAATTCTGCATTGGCAAAAAGGTTTTGGTGAACCGCATATATGAAGATAATGTGCCTGTCAAACCAGTTCATTTTCTCTCTGTTTAAATCAGACAAGTAAAGTCACAAGCAGGCAGGAGCTGAATGTATAAATATTCTCAATATGTACTTGTGGAATTAATAAAGAAGTAAAATAAAATATTCATGAGTTCTTTGAGAACAAGTACAACCATTCTGTAATCTCAAGTCCTAGACTAGAAACCCAGAAAGGACAGGAACTGCATCTAGTTTAGTCATTGTTCTGTGCCTGCCCGGTCCCTTAAGACTTGTACGAAAGAAGCTCAATCGGTGTTTTCTGAATGAACATGTTGAATGAATGAATAGAATGGTTGTCCACCTGTTGAGAGATGGATGAATGTGTAAGTGAATTCCTTTCCAAGGCGTGACTCTATGTCAAAGTAAAAATGCTCACTGAACCCAATTAACTTCTGAGCATGTGTGGGCTCTAAATGATGCACTAGTTGTGAATTTTATATTCTGTACGGTAGTCCAAAAATGATGACTTCACTGATTCAGAAAGACTAAAAAAGAAAACAATTGTCTGTTAGCAATTTAGGTTCCTTAAAATAACAGCCTTGAAGGGACATGAAGCAAGACTCAGAGAGCCTGTGGGCAGATGCTGGCTTTTCTGAGCCTCTCTGATGCAGTTCTGCCCATTCATTCCCCTTGGATAAGGTCAGGAGACTGTAATGGTTTGTCGAAATGAAATTTTCTCGAGTACTCCCCTTAGGTTTCTCTCAGTAATAACTTTCTCCTTTAGGGTATGCTGAATTAGTATTCTCCAATTCTCTTTGTACTAATTTTTAAAAGCGTGCACCCAGTAGATGGATCCATGTTTGTGTGCTGAGGATAGGGGCTCAGTCAGCATCATGCAACCCCCTTAGCAGCTCTGGATCTGCCGCTGTGTAGATGGTCCCACCAGATGGATAAGGGCTTCAGTTTTCTCATCTGTGCAGTGCAATGGGTCCCCTCTGTAAGTTTCTATGGAACAGTTAGGAAGTCCTCGGCCTTGGGGATACAGACTCTGGGTAATTCCCATCCATAGCTCGTTAGACCAACGAGGGGATAAATATGCAAACAAACACATTTTGAAAGATGTGTTATACTAGAGATTGAGAAAGAAGCATTTAAGAAATACTGTGATTACATTTTGAAAAGATAAAATATATCCTGAGTGTGATAACTATAAAAATAGTAGTTGGGGGGATTATATTAAAAGTTGTCCTGAAAAAGAAAATGTTCAGAGACTCACACAGGGTTAAACTTGAGTGAAATGATAATCATCCCCACCAACCTGAGGATTACAAAGAGATGGTTCTAGAAATTCCACTTGAGCTGAGAGTTAAGACATGAATAAAAGTTTTGACAGGTAGAATAAAGAGCAAAGAAAAGAGGACTGAGGTGGTGATTGGCAGCCTCTGTGTAGGGAATGCTGCAAGCAGACCTCGTATGACAGAAATTCGAAATTTATCTTCATAATGTAGATGTCAGTTGTGTGGACTCTGAACTCAGATAATCCAGATTTAAATCTTGCCTTTCTATTTATTAGATGTGCAAACTTTAGTGGATTAACAACAACTAAAAGTCATACCTATTGCAGTGTCATTGTAAAAAGTGTACTAAGTCACACATCAATGCCTTCTGCATTGTAATTGCTTGACCTGTGATTTCTATTGTAATTAGTAGTAGCATTATGCACTCAGTGGCATCCTGAGATCAAGGATCATTTGAAATATCATGCAAGGGTGTGTGGTAGATGGTCTCTGCATCTCTCCATACTTGATACGTAGAGGCTGGTGCTTCAATTGGCAGCATCAGCATCCCTTGGTGGAAGTGCTCTAGAAATATGGAATCTCAGGAACCATCTTCAAGTGTGACAATCAGAATCTGAATCTCGATGGGCCCTTCAGATTATGGATAGGATCTCTCACTCCGGTATAAGGATCATCAATTTATGTAGGGTCTAGATTCCAAATGTGGACAGATAATGAGGAAATTGTCCTCACTTGGTAACTAAATAAGCTTTTAAAAATAAATCTTAGATAGAATGTACAAAAAAAAAAAGAAAGGTGTTAGAATGGTTGTCCTACACTTTCAAAAATGATAAAGCTTGTCCAGAAAATGAAATAATGAGATTATACACTTAAATGTAGTAAATCTGAACTTGGTTGAAGGTTTTCTGAAGGTTTATTATTCTTTTCGGTATGACATTGGGAACCTGACTAGATTAGTCTCGCCTCTTTGTAGCTGGATGACTTGGACGTGTCCTTTCACCTCTGAGTTTCAGTTTCCATGTATAGCGTGCAATTTGCTGACTTGCTATCTCCTAATGACCTCCCTGAAATGTTTGATCTCTCTGTATCTGGTCAGACCTTGATCTCCCTGTGTGAATCTGTACAAAAAGGTGACACAAAATATGTGCGAATGAAGTTTGCCTCAATACCAGTTTCTAGATTTGCATGACCAGCATATCTACTTAATTATTTCAGTCCCATTTCTTTTTTATTCAAGGGGAAAATATGTCCCTCAGAGAATGACCTCCCATTAATTTGTGGCTTTGCTTGTTTGTCAAATTAATTGAAGCTATTTTCATTGTTAATCAGAAGGGCACATATGCTCTGGATTCAGTCTAATGTGGATAAGTTATTATCTATTTGGAAATCTGCCTGCCTTTCCTATCCTGGCTGCTGTAGAATTTTAGTAGCATTGAATCAGCCCCCTGGTAAGAACTCTAATGACTACCTACATTTTATAGTACTTTATACTTTCCAAAGCACTTTCAAGGGAAATGTATGCATCATCTCACTGATCCTCCAAGGCAGTTAGGGAAAAGGGGAACACAGTGAACGGATCACATCAAAGCCTGGGTTAGCTTCTCCGACTGGACAATCGATGTCCATTTTTACCCTGTAGAAAGCAGAGATTTAGTGTCAAATATAGCTATTATTTATTGCAAGCAGGTCTTCACATTAACTCATTTGCTCTTCACTGCTGTGCTTAGAGGTAGATATCATGTAAAGGGAAGAAGGAAAAAATAAGCTTACGTAAGTGTAAGTATAGCACCTTAAGCGAGATCAGTGGCTTGTAAAAGGAGGATTCAGGAGGCAGACCCACAACTTTTGAGTTCCAAATAGTGTCCTTTCTCATTTCCAAGCAAATGGAAAGATGGTATTGTTTTCCTCTAGATATGTGAAAAAGAGAGAGTACAGGATGTGGGAAAAGACAATGTGTCACAAGCCCCTCTGGTATCTGACTTGTTGAAACTGGAATAACCACACTATTAACAGGTATCTTTGAAGTAATGGCTTCAGAAGTACTTTAACTGACATTGTTTGCCAGAATAACATCGTACAGTGG
>PVJO010034247.1:0-11181 GCA_004026905.1 Hystrix cristata | reverse complement strand
CTCAATAGATGCAGAAAAAGCATTTGAAAAAATCTAACACATATTCATGATAAAAACTCTACATAAATTAGGAATTGACGGTCTATATCTCAACCTGATAAAAGCCATCTATAACAAACCAATGGCAAACATCACACTAAATGATCAGAAACTGGAAGCTTGCACACTAAAATCTGGAACAAGACAAGGTTATCCACTATCACCACTATTATTCGATATACTTCTAAAAGCATTATTCTGAGCAATCAGGCAAGGGAAAGAAATAAAAGGAATAAAGATAGGAAAGGAAGAAGTTAAACTATCAATATTTGCAGATGACATGATACTCTACATAGAAGACTCCAAGAATTGCATCAAAAAACTTCTAAATTTAATAACTAAATTCAGTTGTGTAGCTGTATACAAACTCAACACCCAAAAGTCAACAGCATTCTTATATACCAATAACAAACTCACTGAGAAAGAAATAACAGAAGATATTCCTTTTACAATCACATCGAAAAAAATGAAATACTTAGGAATCGATCTAACAAAACAAGTAAAAGGTATTTTCATTGAAAACTACAGTAATCTAAAAAAGGAAAATGAAAGGGATTTCAGACAATGGAAAGTTATCTCATGTTCATGGGTAGGAAGAACCAACATAGTGAAAACGGCAATAATTCCTAAATTACTATACAGATTTAAAACAATTCCAATCAAAGTACCAATAACATACTTCACAGAATTAGAGAAAACAATCATGAAATTCATCTGGAATGGAAGAGACCAAGAATAGCAAAAACAATCCTGGGCAACAGGAATAAGGCAGGGGGCATCACAATCCCCAATTTGAAATTATACTATAAACCTTCTGTGATAAAAACAGCATGGTATGAAGACAGACCTGAGGACCAATGGAACAGGTTAGAAGATGCAGAAACAACTCCAAACACATTCAAGTACCTCATCTTCAACGAAGGAGCCAAACACCCTCATTGGAAGAAAGATAGCCTCTTTAATAAATGGTGCTGGAAAAATTGGCTTGCTACATGCAGAAAACTAAAACTAGATACATGTCTCTCACCATGTACTAAGCTAAAATCAAAGTGGATCAAAGATCTAAACATTAAAACACAAACACTAAATCTACTGGAGAATAGAATAGGAAGAACTCTTGAAGACATAAGGGTAGGAAAAAGATTTATGAACAAAACCCTGACTCCACGGGAAACAATACAAAGAATCAGTGCTTGGGACTACATCCCATTAAAAGGCTTTGCACAGCAAAGAAATCATCAACAGAGTGGGGCGAAAACCCACAGATGGAAAAATATTTTTCCAGCTGTCCCTCAGACAAAGGTCTAACATCTACAGTACATAAAGAATTCAAAAAAATCAAACACCCCAAATTTAAAGACTCTATCCAGAAATGGGCATCTGCAATGAATAAACGTTTCTCAAATGAAGAAATAAACATAGCAAATAAATATATGCAAATGTGTTCAACATCATTGGTCATTCAAGAGATGCAAATCAAAACAATGCTAATATTCTACCTCACTCCAGAAAGAACAGCTATTAGCAAAAAATCAACCAATAGCGAATGCTGGTGGGGCTGTGGGGAGAAAGGGACCCTCCTGCACTGTTGGTGGGAATATAGACTGGTCCAACCACTGTGGAAATCAGTGTGGAGATTCCTCAGAAAACTACAACTAGAGGTTCCATTTGACCTAACTATTCCTCTGCTTGGTATCTTCCCAGAAGAATTAAAATTATTATACCACAGTGATATATGTACAACCATGTTCACAGCAACACAACTTGTAATAGCTAAGTCTTGGAAACAACCTAAATGCCCAACAACTGATGAATGGGTAAAGAAGAGGTGGTTTTTCTACACAATGGAGTACTACTCTGTAATAAAAAAGGATAAACTAGAGTCACTTGAATGTAAACGGATGCACCTTGAGAACATACTCTTAAGTGAAATGAATCAGATACACATCGAATTGTTTCTCTGATATGAGAAACTGTAAGTGTAAATAAGGACAAAGAGGTATAATAGATGTTATGAAAAAAAAAAGGATAGCATTCAAAAGAGAGGAGAACTAGATAGGGAGAAGGAGGAAAAGAAGGAAGGGGTAAAGAAAAGAAAGAAGAAACGGAAAAATGGAAAAATGTAAATAAACCTTTTGCAAATTGGGAAGAGTGGGAGAATGTAAGGGATGGGAGGGCAAGAGGGGGAAAACCAAGATATATCATGTACAGGTACAAAATAACCATGTTGAATATGATCATTATGTATACAATATACCTATACACGTCCTTGGTAAAAAGAATTTAGAGAGAAAGAGAGAAAGAGAGAAAGAAAAAGAGAGAGAAAGAAAAAGAGAGAGAAAGAGAGAGAAAGAAAGAAAGAAAGAAAGATAGAAAGAAAGAAAGAGAAAGTAAGTTGGTTTTCCAGAGCACCTCAGTACAGCCCAAATGAGGAGAGAAATGATCCAGTAGGAAATGATGAACAATAGCAGAATGTAGAGTCTACAAAATAAACATTTACATTGAGCTCTTTTCTATAAACTCAATGGTATATGCTCCCTTTGGAAACAAAACGTGTACTTTTCATTTTGTCACAATCTTCTTCATTTTTTTCATCTTCTATTCTCTAAAAATAATTATTTAAATTCATTACTTTGTTTTCACTGGTTCATTTTTTTTAAAAAGATAAACATCTATTTGCCTTTCAGGTTCGGATCAACAGAGAGATGAGAAGGAAGAAAACAGGTATTTTGTGTGTGTGTGACTCTAAGGAATATTTTTCCTTGTGTAATTTGTTTAACAAAATTTGTCCATCAAGGTACTTTTATTTTCACCCTATAATCTAGATTGAACAAATGCTTAGGTTAATGATGGATGAGTCTAATGGTAAAATAAACATATAAGGGAGAATTCGGTCAACTATTTATACTTTGAGTTTATACAGACACAATCTTTTTGAATGTTAGAGCACCTTAGAAAGATGGATTTTACTTGAGATTTCCCTCCTGCAAGGCAAACAATTTTGTAATATTATGCAAAAATGTAATATTAACAGGTATTTTCCATTAGCCAAAAACAATAATATACAACTACTAAGGTTCATGTAAGTGTCCCCCAAGCCTATATCTGAAGGGTTGATCAGCAGCCTGTGGCACAAATGGGAGTCAGTGGAACCTTTATGAGCGGGAGCCTAGCAGGAGGAAGCTGGGTCACTTGGGGGTGCTCCTAACTGTGACACTGGCACCCCAATCGCTTAATCTGTCTCTTCGTTTCCTGGCCACCAGGAGGTGAGCGGCTCCCTCTGCCACAGGGCTCCCTAAGGGATGCAATGCCTTGCCACAGCCCCAAAAGCAATGTAGGTAACTGACCATCAACCAAAACCTCCAAAAGTGGGACACAAATAAAACTTCCTTCTTTTAATTTGATTATTTGATTAATTTAATTTAATTTGATTATAGTAATGGAAAGTTTACACAGGAACTTATAGTTTATTATATTTACTATGAGTTTACAAAAAATTTCATTTGTTTTAGACTTCTGTTGAATAATTGAAACTTGATATGTTTATAAGAGTAGATTTTATCTCCTTAAGGGAGATATTACAAAATTTTTAAAGTTACCATTTTTTAATCTACTTAAACATCTCTCATCTTGGGAATATACAGTTAAACAGAGTTTTAGAAAATGTAAATGATAATTATTGACTAAAATATGGCTTACAAAAACTTTTCAAATAAAGACAAATTAAAAATATGATCTCTCTGATCTAAATTCTAATCAAATGTCTGTGAAGGGAATTCAGTACCTTAACTTAAAACTATCTTCTGAATGTGTATATCAAAGTTATACTTATTAGTAGTAATTAGATTGTCTTTAATTAAATCTGTTATTCATAATAGAAATTTTAAATATCATTAAAATTACATGCCAGAATTACCCAAAAAAAAATTATGTAGTTTTGATAATCTCCCAAAAATCATATTGCAACATAACTTTTATTTCACACTCCATTGTGTTACTTTACATCATGTTTTTGATGGTAAATTTGGGATTTAAGACCATTTTGTTCTCTCTCAATATAAAAATAAAACAAACCACAAATTCCTCTATTAAATTCACCCACAAGGAAATAAAGCCTTAAAAACCAAGAATTTTGGTAAGCAAGACATTCACAAGGCTGCTTCCCCACACCTCTACCTCCAATCCTTATCCAGTAACAAGAGTGGAAACAAACAACAAAAAGAAGGGTTATCGAAAATACTGTAACACTAACTTTCTAAACAAAAATAATACTTGCACATTATAGAGCAGATTCAGATCTAGAATTATTTTACGATGTTAGTTTGGGATTGTTTAAAATGAATGGACAGTCCAAAGTAATGAAGGCATTATGTAAGTACCATGTTAGAAGTCCTGTCAGTGTTAGAGGTAAGCTATTTGACTTGAAAAGCATGTATTTTTCTCCAGGACTTACCTTACATTAAAATGTGATGAAGTATTTACTTTTAAATCATTCACCATTTCCCTTAGAAAAAGCATGTACTGCCATCTCCATCTCTGATGGTAATTTATTTTAATCTCAATAGATTGATGGCGAAGAACCAACCTCATGTTGATGATTGTTGGTCCTCCTGCAGAACAAACAAGTGTGGCTGCTGACCTGCTGCAGACGATTATGTCATCAGACCAGAAGCACACACGTCAGAATTCCTGCCAGCAGCCGGCTTTACCAGTAATGTCAAAGACAGAAGTAAGGAAGGAGTGCAGATCAAACAGAAAGAAAGAGAGACGCTGGCTCCCTATGTTTTTCCTCCCTATGTGGGACAGGCGCTTTCTAAATTTATAGGGGAGGCTATTAAAATTGGTGAAGAACGAACCTACTTGATAACTGCCTTGAAAAATGAAAAGGCTACTTGCCTCATTCGTACATAATAACCATCCAAACTATAAACTCGAAGATTGTCGTCCGATGTCTCTCTGGTTAAACTTTAAAGTTTGTAGCTTCAGCCTTATCTTGGAAACCTCCTCTGTGGCGTTTCTGCTCCCCCAGTTTCACGGTTAGTTCTTTTAGAGAACCAAACATTGGCTTGAAGAGATTGCTAAATATCAAGTTTGCCGAATCTCTGCGAGTCAGTCTTTTGACATTTGAGCTAGAGAATCCTTTGTGGTCGAGGCCTGTCCTGTGTGTTATCGGCGGGCACCAGCATCCCTGGGTGTCTGCCTAATGGTTGTCAGTAGCAACTCCACTACTGCGTCAAGCAAAAACTTCTCTAGAAAATGCTAACTGAATGGTGCTGAGCTGCCAAATTCCTCCCAGTTGAGGATCACTGCTATCTTCTGATATCTTTACTTAGAAATCTTACGAAGTTTTACTTGCCAACCTTAGACCACTTCACCCAAACCAATGCAAAAGGATCAAGATTCCTCTCTGTGTGTTGGTCTTAGCCTCCAAGACAATGTTTCGAGAATCCACGACTTTATCAGAGGGTAAATTCAGGCCCTGTACAAATACTTTTCATTGTGAATTGAAACTCTTATAATTGGATTTCAGTTTCTTTGGACTATGATGGAGAGACTGAACCTGTCATGACGCTGTAGTCTATAGGTGTGGGAATATTGGTTTTCAGAAATTATGTGCGGAGATCCTTCCAGTTGAATCATTGTAATTTCCACCCCATATTTTCACTTTTCTTTGTTGTGCCCCCTTTTTTTCATGTATCCTAGATTCTTTATCCTCCCTGAAGAATAACAGAGCCTTAGTCAGACATTCCTGAACAAGTCTTCCGGCTTCCTAAGAACCAGATTATGAACCCAAATTAAGAAGCATTTCAGATCATGCATTTAACATCACCCATATTGCTGGTATTACTTACATGTCTTTGTGATTATGTTAAGGCTGATTAAGATCTTCTACACATGCAGCATTCTAACTGCTCTATTTTAAAAGGAGTATTCCCTTTGTGTGGGGGGAAGTTAGTAACATATTTATCATGCTCAGGGTAATTCTGTCACCCTCATGCTACAAACCACTGAAGGGACCTCGCTGTAATAATGTCTAGAACAATTTACTTATAAAAGTTTGTAACTACCTAGAAATCAACTGTCAATAGAAAAGTCCCATTCATTTAGTAGCATTGAAAATTAGCAACATAGTCACTGTATTTGATTTCTGGGCTGCAATTTTCTCAAACTGGCATTGCTTACAAAAGAAATTTATTCTCTCTCTTTTTTTATTTACCAAGAACATGTATTTGTACATTGTATACATAATGATCACATTCATCATAGTTAATTTTTACCTATACATGATAAATCTTGGTTCCCCCTTCCCCACCCCTCCCTTTCATTCCCCCTCCCCCCCTTATTTACAAGGGCTTTATTTACATTTTTACATTTTCCCCTTTTTCCTTTCTTTTCTTTTTCTCTTCCTTCTTTTCCTCCTCCTCCCTCTCCAGTTCTTCTCCCTTTTGAATATTATCTTTCTTTTACATAATATCTATTATACTTTTTTATCCTTATTTATACTTACAGTTTCTCATATCAGAGAAACAATTTGATATGTACTCATGTGTGCCTGATTTATTTCACTATAGAGTATGTTCTCAAGTTACATCCATTTACCTATAAATGTCTCAAGTTTATCCTTTTTTATGGACGAGTAGTACTTCTCTCATAGTTCCCAAAGCTCAAAGCCTAAGATTAAGATGGTGACAAGGTTCCTCTGAAGGGTCTAAAGGAGGTGACTTTCTTGCCTTTTCTTCACTTGCAGAAACTTTTGGTGTTGACTGGTTTGTGGGTTCACCAATTCTCTGTCCCCATCCTCACACAGCCTCTTCCTTTATGCGTCCGTGAGGATATTCCCTTCCTTTAGAAGGACAGTAGTTTCTCCATTAATTTTGCATAAGACATCATATACATGTTACAAAAGGCAGGATCAGAAATTCAAAAGTAACATGGATATATGGCAATAACTTCATGAATTTTGCAGAGAGATTATGGAAAAATAAAAATAGACAAGACATAAAAAATACATATGATTTCTAAGCGCTGATTTCGTGATAAAATAAGACTAAAAAATGGTAGTGATAAAAGATAAGCTGAAGAACCTAAATTTACAGGCAAATATAAGCGAGGAGGTTGTTATTGAAAACGAAAGTGATTGTAATGCCTGCAATCGTGTTCACATTACACTACTATGTACAAGTGAATTTATATTCAAAGTGGGACTCTGCTTGATGTTCTTAATGGCAGACTTCCTCGGTTTCACTGACAGACTCCTCAGTTTCCAGCAGATTTAAGAAGTATTCAGTTATGTGTAACATAACTTAGGGGGATTTTATATTCTCATACATCTATATGTGTTATCTGTACTATAAGTGGTGAATGCTGTTACTTTAAAATAGTGTTCGCATGTAAAAAAATTAATCATAGAATTAAATTTCTTCTTCTTTGGAGATTTTTTTTAAAAATGTTTCTTTTTATATTTTAAAATTTCGTTTCTTTTTATATTTTAAATGGCAATAGTAAAATAAATTTTATTATAATAGTTAAAATACAATAATTTTATTATTAGATCTCTGTCACTGACAGATAATATCATATATATATATAAAATAAATGAAAGTCAAACCAAAACAAATATTAGATGTATTATAGCCAATAGATGACAATTAAAGAAATACTTATGAGAAAATATTTATTTAGATGTTGATATATTTAATCAATTCATACACACATGCTCAAGTTTGAGGAAATTTTTCAATAGTGAATTTCAATTGATTTTTTTCAATTCAAATAGTTGCATCTAATGATAGCTATCATAAAAGTAAGACCATATATGATAGTCTCATAAATTTTAAATAGAATTTCAAAAACTGCTTGATTTAAATACAGCAATTTCTAACAGCTCAGATAGGTCACAGCACCCGCATGACTCTAAACTCTTTCAAGAGTTCTGGATATGGGATTATTTGAACCTTCAGTCCCTGTCTGGGGAAGACATTTTTTGATAAATATTTGTAGTTTCCTACCGTTGAAACATTTGGAACTAAATTCTGATGATGAAAAATCAACCAAAGAAAAGCATACTGCTCTCACAAAGCTCACGGTTTAGTGGAAGACGTGTAGGACAAACGTAAACAAATAAATTAAAAATGTCATATTGAATTAATTTTTCAAAAATATGGACTTCAATCTAAAGAAAATAACAGAAGGTGAAGGTGGTGATCTCTAGTGATAGTATCGTCTAGAAGCGTCCCCCCAAAGATGTGATTTTCTGTCTGGGACCTTCAAAACAAAAATGGATACTTTCACAAAAAGGGTGGCAACGAAGATTTCAGGCAATGGCAACAACTACACAAAAACCCTGAAGTAATAAAGTAGTGGGCTTGTGATGGGAACTGAAAAAATTTCAGTCTGACATCTGCCAGGGGCGAGGAAGAGAAAGCTGCAAGAAAAGACTCTGAGAATACGTCAAGGACAAATACCATCAAGAACTTCAGTGCATAATATGAAATCCGGATGTGTTTTAGTTGCATTGAGAAACCACTGAAAAGGCTTAAACAGTAAATCTTATTTAAATTCCAACCAGGTAACTGCTACAAATGACTGGAAGGAGATTAAAAAAAAAAAAAAAAGGAGGGAAATCAGACAAGTTCTTTTGGGGATCCAGTAAAAAGATAGTGATGTTTGAGTTCAACTATTCTAACAACAAAAATACTCTGTGCTGAATTTTATATCAGAATGAAGTAAAAGGAAAGAATAAAAAATAGCTTAATAATCCAGACACTAACTCAAGCCACTGAATCGAACATGGCTGCAAAATACTGAGACTGGGGGAAACCTGGGGGGAAGAACAAGGGGAGCAGGGATCGGAAGGAGAGTAAGAATTCAGCCTCAAAGTCTGAAATCTCTCTGAGGCGTGAGAGTCTCTAAGATTAGCGCGGATTTAGAAAAGGAGCCTGAGATGTGTACGCTTTGGAGTCGTGAAAGTACAGAAGTTAAAAGCCAGACACCGTAATTAAAGCTTGTGTGCATTGTCACTCACCATTACTGAGTTTATCTAGAAATTGTCATTGATACTTTCCATTTTCCCTGGAACTCAGTGTGACATATTTTTCCCTCCTACTACCTGTTCTGGCTCTTTAATAAGAAAGAATTTGAGGTAGTATTTATTAATTCTTCCCTGACAGAACTCATTACATAATACTTTCTTGGTTCCTGGAAGTGATACCTAAGGCCCAAACTGCACTTCTGTGTGTCTCTAATTTTTTTTCTTTATCACCTTCTTTAGGAGCCTTCCCTCTCCTGTTTCCCACCACGAAATTGTATTACCATATACAAACAATATATGTCATGATGTTAAGTATGTCTAGCTCAGTTTTACACACAGAAAGGAATAAACACAAAGATTACTTGTTTTATTCAAAGCAGAGTGAAGAGTGACTAAATAAAATTTTCGAGTAAAATTTTACAAGCTAATAATAATTTAAAACTATTTTTCTTGAGTAGCATTTAATATAATTCATTTACTTAAAAACTGCATAGAATTACATATGCAAATTATAAATGTATATAAATACATAATAGCCATATAACACAAAATTTTAAATTAATGATTCAAAACTTTTTCCAGAAAAAGTACACAATAGAAAATTAAATAGATCAAATTACTTTTAAAGACTTTAACTTTTAACATTTGTTAATATGAGAAAATTAACTGCTGCATAATCATTCAGGTATTATAAATAATTTCTTTTTCTCTTTAGTACTTCACATAATTCTAGGTTGATTAATGTTGTAGATATAATTAAATATAAGTGATTTTTACTTCATCCTCAAAGCTACATGCACACAAAACTGCTGAATATCAAATACACACTACCACATTCACAAGTCAGCGACAGCAGCCCATGGGCACATGTTGGCCATCTTTGTCACTGTGACATCTAGATTCAGCGAATGTTAAGAGCACGTTCACTACTTTCCATCAACAATTCATAGATGATTTCTTTCCTTTTCTTTCTTTCTTTCTTTCTTTCTTTCTTTTCTTTCTTTCTCTCTTCCTTCCTTTTTTCTTTCTTTCTTTCTTCCTTCCCTCCTTTTCTTGTCCTCTCACTCTCTCGGTCTCCTTCTTCTCCCTCCCTCTCTTCTTCCTTCTTTCTTTCATGGTAATAGGGGACTAAACCCACAGGTTTAACCCTAAATTACACTCCAGCACTTTTCTTTTTTCATTTTCAAAATTATTATTTTGAGCATGCTGTCACTAAGTCACTAAGCTGCACAGACTGGGCATGAATTTACAACTCGTCTGCCTCAACTCCCACATGCCAGGATTACAGGTGTGGGCCACCGACCCAGCTCCTTTTGTGTATCTTTCACGAGTTCAATGTCAGAATTCCCTATGTGACTCCCATGAGGGAGTTAAATATTGAAAGGTAGAAGTTTGTAGGGGAGGGCTGAACTTCACAGTGAAATATATTATTGGAGTAAGTTTTCTTTCTTCCCTCAAAAACCAATTTTCATTTTTTGGGTGTGATATCATTTCATTAAGCATATACATTTTACATTATCCCAAATCTTAGACTCTGTGACATTGTCCACGTTACCAGCTCCATTGCTGTAGAGTGAATCCTCTATCAGATAGTATTTTACACATCTAAATTCTTGGGATGTAAACATCCTTTTCTATTAAGTAACATAACACAATAATTAAGTATATAAATGAATATCTGAGTCATCGATTCAAATCAAATTTTCAGAAACTCTGGTATACTCAGAAAAATAACAAACCGCTAAACCATTTTCTTCTAATGCTTCATTATTTTGATTGTATATTTTAATTCTACAGAAGCATCAGTGGCTGACAGTCTAAAACATACATGAGTGTCTGGGGAAAAGTAATATTTAATCCCTGGCTCTCTTTTAAAATGCATGTTTGTATTCATTTCTATTTCAGGGTACCCCGACCTTCTTTTTTAGCATATCAGCCTTTTTTTTTGTTTTAACAGTAACGGCTGATCTGTGGATAACCCTGCCCAGAGTTTTCTGAAAGCCTACAAGTTATTTCACAAAACTAGGCTAAACTCAGATAATCCAAAGTCTTGGTAAAGGAAATGGACATCTAAATAAAATTACTATTTAAGAAGGTACTTTCATGTGTAA
>PVJO010034246.1:0-11192 GCA_004026905.1 Hystrix cristata | reverse complement strand
ACACAGCCTTTTATTTGAGAAATTGTTTCTGCAAATGCAGAAAAAGTTGTATTATTAGAAAAGATTGGTTATGTGTGTGTTAGTGTGTATCTGTGTGTGTGTCTGCATGTGTGTCCGTGTGTGTGTCTCTGTGTGTGTCTGTGTGTATGTGGTACTGGGGATCGAACTCAAACCCTTGGTACTGGCCTCTGTCCCCAGCACTTTTTTATTTTCAATTTGAGACAAGGTCTCACTAAATTGCTGTTTTCCAGGCTGGCCTCAAACTTGCAATCCTCCTGCCTCAGTTTTTCAGAGTGCTAGGATTACAGGCCCAGGACACCATGCTGGGTTTATATTTCTGAGACAGTTACATCTTAAAAACAAAATCCATACTTACTAACTTGTCAATTCTGAAATAGAAGCATGACGCTGACCATCAACTGATGTTGGTTGCATTTATTTCGTAGCAGAACATGAACTTTGGAGTGGCACAAATTGGAATTCAAGCCTGTGTCTATCACCTACTGAATATGTTACCTTGGACAAATTACTTAAACTTGGGAGAAACAATGTGTGTAAAACAATTGGCACATTGCTCAGTACATAGTAAAGGCTTAATAAACAGTGATTTCTTTTTTACTATTTATATACTATATGTGTGAAATAAATGACGATCGTTTTATCAAACATGTAGTTTATAATCCTGTATGTAACTAAATTTTAGCACCAACTTTTTGAAAACAATAGGCAGTGAAAGATCTTGACATGATTTCAAAGTAGTTAAGGATGGATTCAGAATTTATTGCCCAAAGGGCTGAAGCTCATTAAAATCAGATGTTTGAAATGATTCAAACAAAGTCATTTCCCATTATAGTTAAAAATAAATCACTTGAAGCATTGACTTCCCGTATAAGAAACATTCACATCAAATAGGTCTTTTTATTTTATTTTTCTGCTTCTTCCAAATGGACCATTCCAGTTTTTCTTTTGGCATGGATTCTGTCACTTTGTTTAAGTATATTAAAATTTCATGTAGTATCAAATATTTGAAGTAAAACAGGTTATAATGTAGAATATTTTACAGAAAATTTTAGAAGTAATCAGAGTACCAGTTTGATAGATTTTTAAATGCCAAAATAGTTTCAACATAGTGTAAAACTTGAATAATCACTTGTTCCACATTAGTAGTCACACATACAGAAAAATATACTTGCTTTACATTTTTCCTAATAAAAATCTTGTTTTTATTCAATTCATCTTTTTTATCTATATAAACATCATTAATTTATTGGTGTAGCCTAAATAATATATATCATTTTTCTACAAACCCTAAAGAAAAGATTACAATGAACACTTCTTTATATTTAACTTTTAAATATTATTCCTAAGTCAAAACAATTTGACAATACAACATGTAGAAAGCATGTAACACTAAAATTTATATAAGGGTAAAACAAGACATAGTATGATGTAGTAGAAAAATATTGCTTTTTAAATAAGAATAATATAAACATACAGATAAAAAGAAGAAAAAAGAGTGAAAATAGTAAAGCAATTTTCCTTTCACATTCCACCTAAACTCATAATAATATACCAGAGGGATAATTACTCATAGGTTTATTTCTGCATATACTTTAGTTTTACTTTAGGGATAAATTATAAAATTCTTAGAGATGCTAGCTGTACTCTTGTTTCTATGATCTAAATTAAATTTTGACCTAATCTAAGAAAATAATATTGACTACTTTTTTCAATTTTAGGAATTTATTTAGTTTATGTAATAAATTCTGCCAAGTGCTACACAAACTGGCCATGTCTTTGACCAAATATGGCCTCTTTATTTGAGGAACTCTTGTTTCGGCCAATGCAAGAAAATTTGTATTAGATTAAAAAAAAGATTATGTGTGTGTGTGTGTGCGTGTGCATGTGCATGTGCGTGTGCGTGTGTGTGTGTGTGTGTGTGTGTGTGTGTGTGTGTTGGAGGACTGAAATCAGGGCATGTGCACTGAGCTACCTCACCAGTCTTTTTTATGGTTATTTTCTCTTTTGAGACAGGTCCTGCTTAGTGGCTAATTTCGCCAGGCTGGCTTCAAACTTTCAGTCATCCTACCTTAGTCTCCTACGGTTTGGAGATTTATAGGTGTGCTCCATCACGCCCAGTTGATTATCTTTTCTCACTATGAATTCTGAACTTTTGGGGAATGCTGGGGTTGTAATGTAGAATGTGAAATTTTCTCTATCTATAACAATCTAATTCTGTGATTCAGTAGATCACAGATCATTTTGATCTTGCTCCATCAAGACCTTTAACAACATCTGAACAATGGCATAGCTTTAGGCTATTTTGTCTCAGCTTTTTTTTTTGCAACTGTTAGGCTTAATTGCACAGATATTTACTCCACATTTGTCACCCTTTACTTCACTTCCTAACATCAAATCTTCTTTTATTAGTCATTACTGTTAGCAAACATTATAACAGAAGAACTCAAATGTTAATTAATCTGTTCTCTGGGAAGTTGCTCAGTTATGTAAATGGTAAGAGACAGGACAGGAACCAGAAGTGTGAGACTTAAAAATAGCTAACAGATGTGGCATGCAAAATCAATGGGAAAGGAAAGATGATTTAATACCTAATTTGGAAACAATTAACACACTGTAAGAAAGTATACTACTAGATCTCTTGATTACACAACACATAAGAAGGGAAAATCTATGTGGATTAAAAATCTGACCATACAAGTAAAAATTCTCAAGTTATTTAAAAATTGTATACAAAAATACCTTATTCTCTCTGGGTAGGGGAGAGTTTATTTAAACACATGCATACAAACAAATCAGAAGGAAATAGTTTAAGTATACAAAATTTAAATTATTAAAGCAAAAATATGATTAAAATAGTTCCACTTCTAATCATGATGGAGTAATGAGCAATCCTATCAACTCACCATAAACAACAATAAAACCAAACTAAATATCTGAAACAATTATTTTTAATTTGGATAAGAGATAACACAGGAGTGTGATTCCCAAGAAAAGGGAAACTAATGAGAACAGTATTATTACTGCCTACTTTTTTTCTTAAAGGTACATTCTAGACTATGTGTCAAGGAAAAATAATCTAAGTAGAACCTATAGTCACACTAAGTTGAAGAGATAGAAAATAGGATTCAGGGTGGTTGCAATGTCTTGAATTTATGAGTACAGGAAGTGAGATATGCAGAATAAATTTCCAGAAATTTACGGAGTGTTCCACAAGTCTGTTGCTTAGTATTAAATTGAATATGCTTAAAATGAAGTTATAGGTAGCTGAACAAAGAACAGCTATAGAGGTGAATCTGAACAATTTCCAGAACACACACAGTGTTGGGAAGCTTTTATGTTCTAATCTTCCAGATGGTAAACTTCTTGGTGAAAAGCCAGGACAATAAATAAATACTCCAGAGAGGTTATATCTTAGAAATAGGGCTACATTACTTGTAAAATCATGGCAGCAAAGTGAAAACCATATTTCAAAATGTCAAAATGGTACAAAAGTAAATTAAAGGCATGTAAAAATGAAGCTCTATACTCTGAACACTTAAAGATAGTCCAGCACCTCGCAATGTAAACTTCTCAAAGTTTAACATCTAATTAAAAATGACTGCACACATGTGGAAGTAAAGCGCTTTTACCCATAATCAGAAAAAAAAAATCAACGTGCATGGGTCCAGAACTGACAAGAGATGATGGAAAAAGCACATAGTGATTTTAAGCAAACTGTTACAGGATATAGCAACAGGATTTGATGAAAAGCACCAACATAATGAGGAAATTAATGCGGAAAAATATTTCCTCTTAGGACCACTTTGTTTTCCATAAAATGTTGTGTGTTACTTCTTTAATTTCAGTTATCTCACCAATATTTTATTCATTGTTATTTGGCTCATTGCTTGTTTTAGTACTGAGGTAAGAGTAGGGTGTGGCTGGAGCTGGCTGGGAATATGGGTGTGACCTAAGGGAGTGGGCTAGACCTGACTTCAGGCTGGGGCATGAAATCCAAATGTCTTTTCTGGGACCCAGATATAGAAAGTCTCATAGATTTCCTCCAGAACTGGGACAAGATAGAGAGAGGTAGAGCCAGGAGGCCGGTCTCTAGTTCTCCAGCTCTGCCCCGCCGAATTGCCTATGGGATTCCATTCATGCAGGGGAGCCAGTTTGGTTTTTTGTCTGCTATTTAAGTAAACTTTCTCACCCCACTCAATCCATCCCGTCCAATTCTTTGTTCCTGATGGAAAAAATCTGGACTTTGGAGCACAGCCCCTGATAACATTATGTGTTGTTTAATTTTTACATATGTGTGAGTTTCCCGAAGTTTTTGTATTATTAATTTTCAGTGTTCTCTAGGAGAACATACTTTATATCATTGCAACCCTTTTAAATTTATTGAGCTTGCTCTATGTTTACAACTTTTGATTAGTCAACTAAAAGGCTTTTTAACTTTATGATGATGTGAAAGCAATATACATTCAATAGAAACTGTGCTTCAAATTTTGAAGTTTACTCTCTTCTCATGCTAGTGAAATGTGACGTTTTGCTCTCTCCTGATACTGGGCAGTGGAGGTGAGCTGTAGCTACCAGTCAGTCTTGTAATCATGAGGCCAAGTGAATGACCCTTTACAGTGCACTGTGCGGCTAAGCTATGACATTTGGTAGGTTAGGTGAATTAAAATGATTTTGACAAAGCATTTTTAAATTATTATGGGCTTATCAGGATATAACTTACCATAAACTCAAAAAGCCTCTGTATATTCAGCAGAAAGTTCCATGCCCACTTCAAAGAAACACTGTGTTGTATTGTTTTGGGGTAGAATGTTCCATACATGTCTGCTAGGAGCCCTTTGTATATAGCTTGTACCAATCTTTTATTTTCTTATATTAAACACACTTTATATCTCAGATATTGAAAGTTAAGCATTGAAATCCTTAAAAAAGTCATTCCTGAATTATGTTTCTCTTTTTAATTCTGTCAGTTTTCTGCCAGTTTTTACTTCACAGAATTCAAGGCCCATCAGCTTATAAATATATAACTGTTATATCATCTAGAAAAACTGATTCTTTTATTATTACAAAGTGTCCCATTTTAGTTCTAGTAAAATATTGACTTAGAAACTGTCTTTTTACCAATATGAGCATGGCCACTTATCATTGCTGTTTGCATAATTTTTTTGGCAATATTTCTCTGTTAATTTGTTAGTAGCATTGAGTTTTCAGTGTGTATTTTGCTGACAGCATATAGTGGGATCAATATTTTAAAATGTAGTGTTGGAATCGTTGCCTTTTGTTTGGATTGCTGAATCTATATTCATGTTAGTACTAATATAGTTACATTTATATCTGCCATTTTACTTCCTTTTTTTCTATTTCCTCTACACATTTTTGTTTCTCTTTACTTTCACTATTATTTTATGTTTCATGAAGTAATTATTTACCGGGGGAAGAATTTAATTGCTTCAAAGTTTTTTTTTTTTCATTATATTCTTTGAGTTATTTCCTTGATAGATGCTGTAGGGATTACCATGTAGACTTTATCACTGTCTATTTCTGCTTCAAATTAATTTAATATTGGTGAGTTACTGAATCAATCTTAAGTAGTTCTGGAACTTCTTCTTACTGTTTGCATCATTATTGTTTTACACAGACTATCTAAACATGTTACAGCATCCAAAATACATTTGTTATAGCAGCTTATTTATAAAATTTTAAAAATCTGAGAAAAAAGGAGAGCAAGAAAATATGTATACTTTATTATTTTTACCTTATTATTTACCACTTATTGTTTCCTTCATTTTTCCTGTAATACTGAGTTATCATGCAGAATCATTATTTACTTTAGTACAACATAGCTCCCGTTTTCTCCCTTGCACTGTTATTGTCAGATATATTTCCTTTATGAATATTATAGACATAAAATACTCTTATATCCATTCTTTTAATTAAGTGATTTTTAAATCAGTTAAGAGCAGGAAGAATAAATGTATATATCTATAATCTTTTATAATTATGCAATTATTTTTATTTGTGCACTTTTTACTGTGGATGCAGATTTCTATCTGGGTCTCTTTACCTCAGCCAAAACTTATTTTAGTATTTCCATTAAGATAGGTCTAATAGTGTGAAAACTTTCATTCTTTGTTAATCTGAATATTCACTTTGTAAGGCTATTTTTGCTAGGTTTAAGATTCCCTGTCTGACAGATTTTTACTGACATCATGCCACTGTTTCCTATTCTTCAAGGTTTCCAATAAGAGGATGGCTGCAAATTATACTGAGTTTCTCTTCTACATAACAACTTGTATTCTTTTGTTGCTTTCAGTTTGTTTGTTGTAATTCATCTACATGTGGTTCCTTGAGTTTATCCTAATAGCAGTTGAGTTTTGTGGCCATGTAGTTTAACAAGTGTCATTAAATTAAAGAAGTTTCCAGCTATTATTTCTTCAAAAAGTTTCGCATCATTTGTTTTTGTCCTATTCTTATGATACCTTCATTTTGTGTATACTGGGGTGTTCAAAGATGCCCCATATTTCTCCGAGTCTCTGTTGAATTTTATTCACTTTTTTCTCGCTCTGCTCTTAAAATTGTATAAACATTATTTATATGCCTTTTCAAGCTTGCTGACTATTTTGTGCAATGTCAAATACACTATGGAGTTTTTGTGAATTTTTTATTTTGTTAATTATACATTTTAATTCTAAAACTTTTCTTTGGTTCTTTTGTCATACATTCTATTTATAGATATTTTCTATTTGATGAGACATTGTCACTGTAGTTTCCTATAATTCTTTACTATGTTTTGTTTTCAGTGTTTCTAAAAAGTAAGTAGCAAATCATAGATGTATATCTCAAACTTTTGTAATTACACTATGTGTAAATGGGTTAAATACTACAATTAAAATGAAGACACTGGCAGATTGTATAAAAATAAAAATCATGTACATGTATAGTCTGTCTATAAAGACAAATATAATACTGAAGCAATACTAGGTTAAAAGTAAAAGGGTGGAATAAGTTATGCCACACAAACAGTGTTCAAACAATAGTTGTAATGGTGACGTTAATATCAGAAAAAATAGACTGTAAGATGAATGCAACTCAAAAGTCCATTTTGTAATATTAAAAATGAAAAAGAATTTGTCTATGAAGAAAAATTGTAAATATTTGTTCACTTACAAACATAATGACAACATATATGGAAAAAAAACACTGAAATAATGGAAGGTCTAAAGAAATAAATAAATCAGCAGTAGTAATAGGAGATTGTAATATCATCTTTTTTATAATGCTTTTAACTGGGAACCTTATACATGCTAGGAAGATGATCGGTAATTTGAAAAGATTTTAATTGAAAAGAGATTCAAGAAATTCATAAATACCTTCAAATTAAATTACATGTTAATAAATAACCAATGGGTCATAAAAGAAATTACAATAAACAAATACGAATGAATGCATAATATATCAAAATTTATATGGGACAATTAAACTGTACTTAGAAAGTATAATAGCTTTCTATGACTGCTGCAAAAAATAATATATGTTCCATGGTTTAAGACAACAAAAATTATTGCCTCAGAGTTTGGGAGGCTAGAAGTCTGAAAATAAAGACGTTTGCAGAGATATACTCCCTCTGAAACCCGTAAGAGAATTAATTTTTGCACCATTCTTGCTTCTGGCCGTTTCCTAGCAATCTTTGACATGTCTTGGCTTATCAACACATCACTGGAATCATCTCTTTTCACGTGGAATTGTCTCTGTGTTTCTTCACATCATCTTTCTTCTGTGCATTCATAACTCTTGTTTCTTCAACTCATTGAAAGACCCCAGTCTTCTTAAATTAAGGTATATGTTAACCAACTCATATTAACTTGGCCAATTCGGAAAATTTCTTATTTCCAAATAAGGTCTCATTTGAAGGCATAGTGTTAGCACTTCAAGGTATCTTGCTTGAGGTTAAAAGTTCAACACATGAAGGCATTTTGTAGCTATAAATGCTTATAATAAAAAAGAACAATTGTCTCAAATCAATAAACTTCTATTTTAAAATAATACAAAAGAAAAGACTAAACAAAATCCAAAGCCAGCAAAAGGAATGAAATGATGAAATGAAAATTAAAGTGCACAAAGTGGAATGCAGAACAGGAAGGCTCTAGAGAGACGCCATAAAGCTAAATATTTTTGCTTTAGAAATACAGTGTCAACAATTTTGAGCTGGGCGTGTTGGTACACATGTATATTCCTAGCATTTGGGAGGCTGAGGCAGGAAGATCAATGTGAGTTCGAGGCCAGCCTGAACTGCATAGTGAAATCCTGTTTAAAAAAATAAAAAAATAAAAAAATAAAAATAAAAATTTTGACAAATCTTTAGCTAGACTGACGACAATAAAAGTGAGGAGATTCGAACTATCAAAACCAGAGGGATGAGGGAACATTATCATCAACATTACAGAAAGGAAAGTAATTAAAAATATATTATAAACAAGTATATTGTAAAATATAGATAACTTAATGAAGTAGATAATTGTATATAAAGACATTAATTGTAGAAAATTGTTCAAGAATAAATAGAAAATTAGTCATAATATTTAATAAGCAATAAGATCTTTATTAATGAAAACTTTTTCCAAGAGGAAAAATCAAGGTGCAGATTACTTCATTCTAACAAATAATTAAAGAATAATTAACTCCACTATTTAAAAATCCTTACAAAACTATGGAACACTTCCTAAGTCATTCTTTTAGTCCACTATTACACCGACACCAAAACTGACTAAAGACTGCTTTAGTAAATTTTGGCTGCTATAGGAAATTCATGCTACCCTGGTGGATTAAGCCTCAGACATTTATTTCTCACAGTTCTGGGGGCAAAGAAGTCAAGATCAAAAAACCTGTAGATCTAGTGACTGAAGAGGACCCACTTCTTTATCTGCAGATGGTGAATTTCACATCAATTCTTCATATGCTAGAGAGCAGAGAGCTTACCAAATTCTTCTCTTTTTTCTTTTAAGAGCACTAAGCCCATCCATGAGGTCCTCATCTTTATATTTACCCCCTTAGTTTATTTGGGTTGACTATAAAAATACCTTACATTTGGGTAGCTTATGGAAGCAGAAATACATTGCTCCTGGTCCTAGAAGCTAGGAATTCTACCTTCAGGTCACTATTAGTTTAGATTTCGTGTAAGTGCTGGCTCTCTGCCTCAAAAATGGTACTTTCTTGCTGTGTCCTTATATGGTGGAAAGGACGAACAAGCTACTGTGGGTTGTTTTATTTGGGCTTCTCCAATAATACAAATCATATGAGTAGAGGCTTCATGTCCTAAACCCCTTACAAAGGCACAACTTGCTGATACTACTGCATTGCGGATTATGATTCTCAGTAGGAATTCTAGGGTGACAAGCTGACAAACCTAAAACTTCCTAATGGCATTGTATTGAGAAATAAGATATCAACAATGAATTTAGGAGTGATACAATCATTCAATGTACAACAAAGATGAGAAAATTATGGAATGTTATTTCTTTTTAATAGAGATGCAAAAATCCTCAATAAAATAATAACAGAATTTTTCCAACAAAAGAACTGAGCAAGTCGAATTTGTACTAAGAATGTAACCTAACTTCACCATATAAAATGCAATAGGTATTATACAAATTATTAATAGAAAAAAAGGACAAAACATTAATAGATGCAGGAAAACATTTTACGACTGGTTCAATGATGAATACTGAAAAACTCTGTAACTTTTCATGCTTTTCATGGTATAAACACTAAGAATATTTAACTAATTAATTTTAAAATGTAACAATAATAGTGAAATTCATCAACTAGAAAATGGGAATAAGGTGCTGGGGATTTAGCTCAGTGGTTAGAGTGCTTGCCTAGCAAGTACAAGGCCTTGAGTTTGATCCCCGGCACCAAAAAAAAAAAAAAAAAAAAAAAAAAAAAAAAAAAAAAAAAAAAAAAAAAAAAAAAAAAAAAAAAAAAAAAAAAAAAAAAAAAAAAAAAAAAAAAAAAAAAAAAAAAAAAAAAAAAAAAAAAAAAAAAAAAAAGGAAAATGGCAATTAATGTATGATGGCTACCATCTAAAGGGGGAACAGTCCATTTATAAGAGCACCCAAAAGAATAAAATGTTTAGGAATAAATTTTACAAAAGGACAGCAAGAAAACTATGCTGTAAACTGAAAACTACAAACACCATTGAAAAAAATTAATGATGACCTAGATATATGGAAAGATTTCCCATGCTTATTAATCAGAATAATTACTCTTGTTATAATGGTAATAATTTGCACATGTACTAAGACCTTATGCTGGATGAGTGAGGAACTGAGAATACACAGTTCAGTTACCTTAAAGAAAAAAGATTCATGAAATGTTCTATGAATTATGATAGAAATTTTAAAAGAACAGGAATTAAAAAATGGAGTTGTCAATTCTTTCTCCAGAAGAGATTTTATGGAAACTATCCATAGTGTATTGAAAGATAACAAATTGTCCAGAAAAACAGGAGAGGCTGTATTGGGGTTGAGAGAAGATTCCTTTGCATGAGCAAAGAAATGCTTCAGTCTGGCAAATCTGATGCCTAAATGCCTTCTATGGGTAGAACCTATGTAAAATATAAGCTTACATGAAAGAGAAGACTAAAAAGAAGACAATTTGTGACAGATTTTTCTGTGCCACTTTAAAAAAATTTATTAGTACATGTCTGTAGTTCATGTAGTTTGCAATTGTCTTGGAAAATGGTTACATGTACATATTACAGCTTTTTTTTAAATCCACTTACATCTTCTTCACTCCCTCCTCCTCCAATTCCTCTATCTCATTTTTCATTTTTGCTGATATTATTAACCTTAGCTCATGTCATGCCCTGTAATGTTCACATTAGTTGAGGTTATAAGGTTCCTTGTACATGGCATATCTTTATTCCACTTATTTTCCCTTCTCTTCCTCCTCATCCTTTGCCTGTTCCCTTGGTCAAATTCCCTATCCCAAGAGATCTATTCCCTTGTCTTCTTCTATCCATCATTTATCACTCTTTTTGTTTGTACTTTGTCTCACTCAAATGAGAGGTACCAGTGGCAAGTAAGTTTGTGTGCCTGTGGTTTATTTCACTTTAAATTATATTTTCTAGGTGCAAACATTTTCCTGCTAATGTGTCAAATTTGTCATTCTTCACA
>PVJO010034245.1:0-11171 GCA_004026905.1 Hystrix cristata | reverse complement strand
AAAAGAAAAAAAGGAGAGAGAGAAAGGAAAGGAAAATCCCCTCTTGGGCCACTGTGTCTACAGGAAGCTGGGCAAGCCCTGCTGGCCAGGAAGGCCTTTCTTGCAGCCCGGCTCTGTGTGCGAGATGAAGACGCACACCCTCAGAGGGTATGATCAAGGCCCTTGCCACCCCCAAGCCATGCAGAAGCTGGTAGTGTGCTGTTCTTTTTCAATATTGGTGTTTTTACCGAGTCAGCTTTTAATGGTACAAAAACACGAGTGAGCTAGAACTCAGCTGTGTGCTTTTGGGTGCCGCCGGACCTGCTTCACCTTGGCTGGAGCTGCTGGCTGTTGCGTTCCTGGTAGCCGAATGTGATCGTTCTGAGCCTGTGTCAATAGTGTAGATGTGGCTGCCTCGTGTCCAATGTTAAAATTTCCGATTTAGTCATTTATCCTAAATATGTATGTAATTTTCATCATTTGCATAAATAAAAGCTGTAGATGTGTCATTTAAAAATCTAATTTGTGTTTTTAACCATGCTCCTTGTTTTGTGTTGTTATTGCAATTCAGATAAGAGTCTCTGGCTTCTGGGAATTCAGATTTCTTTGTGTTTTCTATTTTCCATCTTGTTTCAGAAGCCTGTGGGGGCCTTGAGAAATGAAATACTTTTTCTCTGTATTAGTGGTTCTGCCTGGGGAAAGCGAAGCCTGGTGTCCTGTTGGGGTGACTGAGCAGGGCGCTGTTGCAGGATACCCAGTGGTGGCTCCATGTGCGGCAGGAGGGTGGCAGCCCATGCTCTGTGTCCTTCTGCAGAAGTTTCTCAGGCCCCAATTCCAGGGCTGCATCCTGACTCGTGATACGCCCGCCCCACCCAGCCCTCTTCTCCCCAGCTATCCTGCTGAGCCACAGGCTTCTTCCCCTTCCTTAGCCCCGGCTTGACTTGTAGTTCTTGGCCCCCATCAAAAAACTTGACTTTGCTAACCAGCTTAGGAACAGGTGCAGTGCACATGCGTCATCCTTCATCTCCTACCGTACTTGGAGTAGCAAGCAGACTTCACTGGACAGGCACCTCCCAGCCCTGGTGATGGCACTCAGGGCTGGTGGCCTGACCAAGGCAGGAAGGAGATTAGGGTTTATGGCAGTGTCTGCTGTGTGCCAGGCACTTTAAGGGCTTTTGTACCTTTTATTGTTATGGTAGGGAGAATGCAGATGCTTCTGCCTGCCTGGAAGAATCTGCGACAGAATTAACCAGTTAGATCAGAACAAACCTCCAGTACCAGGCCTGGGCTGCAGGTAGTTTAATTTGTGTGCTCAAAGTTCACGTGGAGATTGGAAAGATGGGGCCTCCTCTGAAGACCATGCTACTGAGTGCCTCCGCATGCCAGTGGTGGGCCAAGGGCCGTGACAGACGCACTCTGATCTCACGGTGAGTCTTGGTAGACGTTGTCTCAGTTTCACAGTGAGGAAGCAGGTGGAGAGAGAGAGGCTGGAGCCCCGGTGTGCCCCGCCCTGGACACAGTCCTCCTGTGTGACTGCCTCTGTCCACTCTGGGCCTGGCTCTGCTTGCCCTTTCTCTCCACCGTAGGCCTGATCCCTGGAACCTTGTGGATCCCCAGAAATGTCACAACAGAAGACTTCTCTTGAAATCTGCATTCTTTTTTTAAACCCCTGTTCCCAACCTGTCCCTCTGCCCATAGCTCCAGTGGCCCAGTGGGGGTGTTCTCTGTTTTCTGTCTGCCCAGAGATGAAATTCTCAGTGAGGGAAGAGTTGATCAGATCCTCAGCTTTCAGCAGATTTAATTTAGCAGGTCTCCTAGTAACTGGCTAGGTTCTCTTGTGCTTTTCTCTTTGTTAAAAACAACAAAAAAAAGCCTTCTCTGTGCTGCAAAAGATGGGGTGATGTGAAATACACTTCCCTGACACTGTCAACTCCTGCTTTTAATTTTGTCCTCCCCCAGTGCTCCCCACTAGGCCTCTTAGCCTCGAATTCAAGTGTTCTATATAGATGCGCCCTGTGCTCTTCTCTCTGCCTCTTGCCTGGTTTCCTTTTGATAGATGCCCACATTCCCTCACCACATCCCCCCTCGATTCTCTCCAGCCAGGGCCTTCTGGCCACAAGAGACTTGAATTTTCTCCCCTGTGCTGGACCAGCCCTTTGCCCTTTGCAGTCAGCTGAGTGGATCACCCCTGACCCTTCTCTTCCATTTCTTCCTGGATGTCCCGGGTGCCTCCCTCACGTTGCTGTGGCCGAGTACCCTGCAGGTATCAACAGGCCAGACCTGAGGTGTGTTTTAGAGAGCTGTTGCCTAGAGGCCACCTGAGTTCTCTAACCTTTGAGCTGGGTCACTTGATGATTTAGGTAATTCTGTCCTTTCACAGATCTAGTTTTATCTTCTTAACTTAAAAACAAAACTAACTTCTGAAAACTAGTCATCAAAAACGTAGCTGGGATATTGTAGTTATTTTTATTTACATTCAGTCTCATCAGAAAAAATAGTAAATTTCTTACTCTTTTAAAAGAAGTCAAATAACTACCTGTTTAGAATGTCTCCTGGTGGTAATGGAGTTTTCCTGACCGTTTCTCCTCCAGTCCAGCAGGAGGCGTTGTGCTGTGAGAGCTGCACATGGTCCAGTCCTTGCCTTCTAGGAGCTCGTTGTGGCAATAGAAGCGTATATGGAAGTGCTAAGTGGTAAACTGGCAGTGATTTGCCGCCTGACCTCCATGAAGCTGGGGTGCCTGCTGGCCCTGAGTGGGGCTAGAAAGGTGACACTGTCTGGAGTAGCGGTGCGCAGGCACCCACTGAGGATGGAGACAAGTAGCTTGACCCTGACAGAGCCCGGCTAGCTTTGGGAAGCGGCCCGCACCCTCTCCCAGGAGGTCTGTTTATGGGACACCTGCTCAAGCCACGCATGCTCACTTTCCACGTCTACAGCTTACCCTGTCTCACTCGGACTTGGGGACACAGTATGTCAGTAGTACTAATGTGCTTTTGAAGTACAAAGCAGTCTATCAGTGTCTCTAGCTGGAAGCTGGGTGTGAGCACCTTCCACGATGTGTGGATGTGAAAGGTAGCGAGTTTGCAGGAGCCGACACCACCATGGTGGAGGGAGAGGTGAGGTGCTCAGTCCTGCGGGGCACAAGGAGCCATGGAAGCCACATAGCCACATTGGTAGGGGCTGGCTTCCTTGCTTACATACTTAAATATACCTCAGCGGCAGGAGGTGGGTGGGTTGGAGGCCAGTGGTCCAGGTAGTGTGGTGAATCTGAGAGGTGTTTATAGGTGGAGTTGACGGTTTCTGATCAGACGGATGTGAGGAGTTGGAGAGATGATCCAGGAGGTTTTGTTTTTGCTTTTGTGTTACTGGGGATTGAACCCAGGGCCTTTGCACTGAGCTACACCCCAAGACTCGAGGTTTCTGAATGGTACTGGTTTTGAGTTTATCTTCTTGCTCATAAAGTGACTTTGCTAACCTTTCTCTATGCCAAACCTTTATGGTCTAGAAAGGAAATCTTTGATACTAAATTCCAGCTTATTCTAACTTTTCTAAATCCACAAGTAATCTTTAGGACTTTGCCTCTGAGTTTCAGTCCAGACAGATTTACTTTATACTTCAGAATACATACTTTAAACAGAAACCTTTTGTATGCAAAAGTCAAGCATGGAGCAGATTTTTATTGTTAAATCATAAGCCTGTGGAAGTGCGGGTTTTAATGGGAGTGCTCACCCAGCCTTCACCATGGCGACACACACGCAGGAGCGTGTCTGACAGAAAAGCTGTCGGAGTGAGCAGATTTCAATTTCAATATGTCAGTGATTTCAAGAATGACGCTAATGAGTTTTAAAATCTTTGTGTCGGTCTCATATTTTTCCTTAAATGCTGTGAAGTCATTTAAAATTAATAAGGCTTTTGTTATTTGATAGTGTTTATATCAGCAACGTTGCCATCAGCCACGAAATCCTTGCCCCTATGTGGTCTTTTCACTAAAGCGAGGAAGAGGCAGTGGCTTCTGGAGCTTGAAGGACGCTATCTTCCCAGGGAGGTCAAGTTGTCTGACCTGCAGGACTACATGGAGATAGTTGCCAGCATCCAAAGGTGGACTCTTGACCCACCGAATGTAGGTGATGTAGTGACGAAGAAAGTGTTTCAGCTAACACAGATGTGGAACAGGTTTCTCTAGGATATCGAAGTCTCGGACCGGGCCATGTTGATGACTCAGTGTTCCCCAGCTGATAGAGATCCACTGGGAACCTCTCTCCATCTCTCCATGTATCTCTCTCTCCTTTTTCTCTTTGAAACACACACATGCACATGCGCACATGCGCACACACACCTCCCACACCACACAGGAGTCCCAGTGTGCCATGTGCCTTTCTCTTGTGACCGTTACCACCCAGTACCACTGTAAGCACTGCTGGAGGGTGAGGAGCATTGTTAGGTGCCGGGCTCTGCAGAGCTGTACTCTACTTCCAGTCCGCAAGGACCTTTGAGGCTGGCAGTAAGCTGAGTTGAGGCAGTGGTGGCTTCACAGGAGTGAGGAGCCAGCCCAGAGGTGTGGAGAACAGCTGGAGAGTGGGGAGTCAGGAAAGATGTCACAGAGGTGGGGCCAATCACCGAGGCCCAGGGCACATCTTGGTGTCTTCCAAGTGGGATAGAGGACAGCCAGTGTGGCTAGAGGGTAGTGTGCTGGGACACAGAGGAGGAGGGGAGAAGCTGAAGGCCCAGGAGGGAGGGAGCGGCTCTCATGAGTTATGCTCATTGGGGTTGAGATCTGCATTAGGCAGAATTCCACAGAGTCCTCAGACAGGCCCGTGATGTCTGGTTACCTCTCTTCCCACTGGGCAGGCCGGGCACTCGAGGCCAATTTCCTGCCCAGTTCAGGACTTCAGTCAGCTTCTACTAGTCAGTTAAATGCATTTCTGACTCTGAACTACCTTCACTGCCTCCGTATCTTGCTGGCTTCGTCTGGAACCCAGGGAGCTGGAAAAAGCTGCTGCCTGGTGCGCTGGGCGTCTGTTTCGGCATGAGCTGCTGCGGCATTGGAAGCGGTGGAGGGCTGTGCCCAGGCATCCTACTGGGGTGGGGGCGCTGCCTGGCAGCGCTGGCCTGGATCGCTCGAGAATTGGACCCATTCTGGCACGTAGGCTGGACTCGGTGGCCATTTGCTGAAGAAGGAAGGGCGGGAGTAGGTAGTGACTGAGTTTGCAGAGTCAGCACTTGTCAGCACACTGATGGACTTTGTGCCTGGCCGTGGCAGGTACCCTCCTGGAGAGGCCACGCTGTGGCGCTGGACACTGGGCTGCAGCACACCGGCAGGGAGAGGAAGTCTGTGCAAGCCATTCTCGCTGCCTTCTTTCTTTTGCTTTTAAGGGGGCATTTAATCTTGGCAAGACATCGATCTCTGTGCTGCTTGACTGTGGCGAGAGCGCGTTAGTGGATGGCTGTCAGGCTGCAGTGAGGCCTCTAGTGGCCTGTCCACAGGCTCTGTCCCTGACTGTGTCCTGCCTGCCACCTTCTGGATGATGGAAAATTACGGAGCGGAGTCTACAGCAGCGGGGGTGCCGGGAAGACGGTTGTCTCTACGGGAGAGCCCCACGGTCCTGTCTTTCTTTATCAACAGTGAGTTTTGTGAGCATGGACAGTGGTCTCTCAGTGTCAATTCCACGCTTATTTAAAGTAAGAAGCCTGTCATTTGCCCTGTGGGAGTATGAGGTCAAATGAGAGATGGAAAGTAAGATGTCTTTAAATATGAAACCTTTCACAAATGTGTCTTTTCAAAAGAGGCTACCTGGTACTACCCTTCAAGGTACTGAGGAAGAAATTCTGGGAGTGGGTGTGAAATGCACTAGACAGTATAATGGCCAGCTTTCTTGTTGCTGACACAAAATAGCCAATACTCAGAACTCACGTGAAGAGAGCTTTATTTTGGCCCACAGTTTTAGATATTTCAGTCCATGGTTGGCTGGCTCCAAGGCAGAAATAACGTGGCGGCAGAACGCATGGCGGAGCAAAGTTGCTCACTTTCTAATGTCTGGGAAGCCGAGCACAGGGGAAGAACACTGGAGAGAAGGGGACCAGAGATTGTATAGAGTGGAAGGTCACACCCCCAGGTCCCACCCACATATACCCAGAATTTACTCATCTCTTAAGCCAGTCAAATTGACAAGGTTTAACCGTCACGGACATGAACTAGTGAATAACTGTGACCTCCAAAGGACTTGGGGGTATCCAACTACTCCAACTATTCTCCTTTCAGCCTCTAATTGGGAAAGTAAAACAAAGCTAAATGGCAGTGAAACATTGAAGTAACAGTAGAAGGATCCAGTTGGTATAGGATTAATTACTAAAATTCCTGACAAAAATTGCTAGAAGAATTTCAGAGGAAAGATTCAAGTGATTTCAGATATTAAAAAAAAAGGGCTATATTTTCTAGGAAGTAAAGATCAACAATAGTGTCCAAACATTAAACAGTATAAATTATCATAAGATTTATTTATAGTCTTTCCAGACAGTATACATGGCAAGGAATAGAAAAAGGTAAAATTACCTACGTATTGCTGAGTGGTATATTAATACTGGATAGGCTTTTGGCAACTTCATTGATTCTTTAAAATGGCCAATTTAATGGAAAAATGTATAATTGAAAAAGAGATGGGGGATGACTATTTCTGTAGCAACCCCTGTAGTAAAGTAGCAAAGATGGACAGCATAGGAAAATTCCACTGACCCTTAGTTTAGTTTTGTTTGAGATTTAACACATGCCCCTTAAGGTACGCATGTTTAAATTGACGAAACACTCAAGCAATTACCAGAGAGATGAGGATTTCCAGCACCCCGGAAGCTCCTCGGGGTCCTTTCCCAGTCTGTGCCCACTGCCCTTTTCAAGGGGCGACCATGTTTGGATTCTGTCACAGGGGCGCGGCCTTGCCAGTGAGGAACGCTCTAAGTAAGGTCCAGAGGGCTCTTCTGTGTCTGCCGCTCTCACTCAAGATGAAGTCGTGAGCTTCCTCCACATTGCTAGGTGTTAGTAGCATGATCTCTTTTGTGCTGTATAGTATTTCATTGTATGAATGTACCATAATTTTTCATTCATTCTCCAGTGACAGACATTTTGGTGGTTTATAGTTTTGGGCTATTACAAACGGAGCTGCTAAAAGAAGTCATGCATATGTCTTCTTGTGGCCATAAACATTCACGTCTTCTGGGCTTTCCCTTGGGAGAAGGGTTACTGGGGTATTGGGCAGCCATCTCTTTAGTTTCAGTAGACGCTGACAAACTGATTGCCAAAGTAGTTGTATGAATTTACACTCTTACTGATGCATTCTAGTTGCTCAACTACTCTTTTACGAAATTTTGATTTATAGTAGTATCTCACTGTTATTTTGATTTCCCTTCCTTGACGGCTGATAGTGTTGAGCATGTTTTTGTTCACTTATGAGCTTCTTGATCTAGGCTTAGGCTCTGAGAAGATTTTGTTTTGAATCCTGACAAACACATGCTGCTGTTTGGGTACTGCTCTCACCCTGTGGACTTCTTTGCATTAGTGTGGTTGATACGCATCAGAAGGAGCATGAGACTTGGGCTCAGAACTCTTGAGTGTGGGTCATAGCACTGTCTCTAAATCCCTGAAGGATGTCAGATCACTTAGCCTCACCTTCCCCATATGGTGATGGGGGGTGCCAGTAGCTGCTCTACGTTTGCATCCTGAAGATTAGATGAGAAGTTTGATGTAAACCATCACCAGAAAAGTAAGGGGCTCACTTCATGGACTCACCTTTATTTCTTTTCCATTCAATTTTGCAATGTGTGTTAGGTGTGTCATATTTGTGTAGATCCAGCACTGTGGTGGTTGGGGAGTTTGGGATCTCCTCCACTGACTAGCAGGTGACCATGGGCAAGTTTTTTCCTGGGCCTTGGTTTATCTGTGAAATGGGATAATGGTGACATCTATCTTCCATGGGGTTCTATGACGTTGACGTGTTCATGTGTGTTAAAATGCTTAGCATTTACATGCCTGGCACCCTGTAATGGTTAGTTGTCACTGTCATTGTTGCTGTCAGAGGTGATTTGGATAATCAGGGCCCTGCCTGAGCTGGGCCCTGTCCTGTACACAGTGAACGGCCCCCAAGCTAGGTGTAATCAGTCCTTGGTGCACTCAGCTTTGGCCAATGTCACCAGGTTTGGAGTCCTCTGAGGCCGAGAATGAACCCTCCTCCGTCTTGTTTCCAGCTCCTATCCTCAGGTGCTGCACTGAGCCCCTGTCTGCTGCATCCATTTCCATTGTTTGCAGGTCAGGCCACAGGTGTATCAGATAACCTGAAGGGAGAGTGCACAGCTAGTCTCTGAGCTTGGTGTCAGGGACCATTTTGCATTTTTTCCTTTTTTTAAAATAAAAATGTTTTTTCCAGGGGGGGACCCTAGAGCCTCACACACATGAGGCAGGCATTGTGCTACTGTGCTGTATCCCTCGCCCTAAGTGAAGTTTTTTAAAATTTAATATGTACATACAGCCAAAAATACTAGAAAACGCCAACTAGCAGGAGGAGGAAGATTCAAGTCTCATTTATTCTGTTTGACAGGGTTTCAGTGTCCCAGAGCCTCCAGAGGGCAGAGTTGGACAGAGATATGGCAGGACACTAGTGTGCAGTTCATCTTCCAGCTCAGGGTCAGCCAGGCAGCAGAGGTTCCTGTGCTGGCCTTGGTGGCAGCCAGAACTGAGCCCAGCTCCTGGGTGCAGCAAGAGTGGGGGGGCGTGTAACACGGTGTTTCCTGGGCTCCCTTTCTGGGCCTGTAGTGTGACGGAAGGCCAGCGGCCTGTGCTTGAGGCCCAGGCAGCCCATGCTTGCCGTGGGAGCCAGTCCAGGCATCACGCAGTTTCCTTTCTGCTTCACGGTTTTTCATCTGCCTCGAAGGACCAGAACAGGTGTGTGGAATTGAATAAACCAAAATAAACCCTTAAGCATAGATGGGAGACCTTATGGAGGCCTTAAAATTGCCTGATTTTCGCAAGTAACTCTGGAAATGGGAGAGTTTTGGACAGGCTCCTGTGCTGGCTCTGGTTCTGCTCAAGGCATCAGAGCAGAAGCCTGGCTCATTGTGTTGCAGCTGGCCGGAGCACACCGCATGTGCTTCAGAACAGCTGGGTGCAGCCCAGAGCCCCGTCCGGGACATGAGTAGCGTCTCGGCTTTCAGGTAAGCCAGTGAAGGCTGAGCGTCAGTGGGCACGGGAGGGTGAGAAACTTGCACGAACGGAGCTCAGAGGACGGACGGGGGCCCTCGCTCTGAGCAGACTCGCTCACTGAGGAGAGGACGGGGTGGCCGTCTGTCCATCCTTGACTCCCTTCCCTTCACGCAGCCTCACCTCCTTCTTTAGGCCTGTGCTCCTGGTGGGTGACACCCTACCTGTCTTTTTCTGTCCCTTACACCTTTCTTTGCATCATCTTTCTTTCTTTCTTTTTTTTGTAAATATATTCTGCTCCTCTTTCCTAAAAGGCAGAAAGACAGTGACAGTCCCCGAGTGGGTCCTGGAGTGTAGCATGGAGCAGAGGCACAGCTAGCTCCAGTGATACGCCATGGGAGGAACAGCCCTGGTCCTTGCATGTACCGAGGTTCCTGATGCTTTGCTATGGCAAATCCTCAGCTGTCTTCACTGATGAAGTGTGATGTGATCTTGTGGATTTTTTTACAGTGTGTGCCCAACAGTTCATAATTTTTACAAATTTTGTTTGTTAGAGTCTTCTAGGCCTGCCTGAGCTGGGCCCTCCTTCAGACTTTCGTGGCTGCAGTCCAGGTGTGGTTTCATCACAAGGCTGAGGCGGGACTGTCTGCTCCCAGCACAGCCATGGGATGTGAACTTATTGGCACCTTTCGAGTGCCAGCAGAAGTAGAGTCACTGCCTTCATTTCTCCACATGTGGAGAAACAGGCCAGACAGGTGGCAGCTGCCCGCTGCTCCACAGCTGGGCGCCATGACCTCTCTGTGGGACCTCCTGGGCTTGGACTCACCACACTTGCCTGCCAACCTCAGCTACTCTGCTGCCCCATGTGGCCTTTTCTGCCACTGCCATGCCTGGTGACCTCTGCCTGGGATGTGTCCCACCTTCCCACCTGGATGAGAGCCTGTCCGACTCCAGAGACACGATGCCCAGGCCACCTCCTCTGAGATTCCTCACCAGGTGGGCACTTGCTGACTCTGTGGGAAGCCCCTCCTCTGGAGCACCAGCCTCACCGTGTGTGCTGGCCTCCTCACTGTGGGGTGCCCGCTTGGGGAGCGGAGGGCCTGTCCTACCATCCTGTGGACCCCTGAGGAGGCCAGCAGGGGACACTGCTGGAAAGCTCTCTGAAGGGACTGAGGTGCGTGGAACCTGTAGAATTAGACTTAAGCACCACCAGGATCAAGTTGTACCATTGCTGTTTTACTTCCTTTATTCCTTTATTCTTTTCTGTGAGATAATAGTGACTTTGTTAATTTTTCCAGATTGAACAATTTTTTTGGTGGCACTGCAGGTTGAACCCAGGGCCTCTGCACTGAGCTACCATCCCTAACACCCCTTTTTACTTTTTAAAAATTTTTACTTTGAGATAACACATCTCACTAAGTTGCCCATCTGGGCTCGAACTTGTGATTCACCTGCCTCAGGCCTCCAGAATGCTGAGATTACAGGTGCGCCCCAGCACCCTGGCGAAAGCCTTCCTTAAATTTCTTATCCCTGCCCCTTCATCCTTCTGTGCAGACCCAGGCCGTCCTCAGCCATGTGCACCTGCTCACCAAGAGTGTCAGTGTGGTCTGCTTGTTGGCAGTGGACATAGAGTTAAGCAGGTAGGGAACTAGAAGCTGTGGTCATCCTTAGGGCCAGTAAGCGCTTTATTTACTAAAAGTCAGGAGCTTCTGAGTCAAACAGAGAAGCCATCTGTTCTGTAATGCATAAATGTTCTCCTTGTTCGCATTGTGTTTGTTGTTATGTTACTGAGAAGAGTTTGAGGTACTTAGCTTTACTTTTCAAACCTAATTTGGGAAATGACCAACAACTTCCGTGGGAAAGTTAGCACAGATCACAACAGGAGCTGACTGGAAATGCTTTAGCCACTTCAGCCGCTACCCAGCTTCCTCCAGAGGGCCTTGGCCCCGTCAGAGTAGTGTGCACTGCTGCTCTGCCCACAGTGCCCCCGATTCAGCGTGGAGCCCCAGGCAG
>PVJO010034244.1:0-11131 GCA_004026905.1 Hystrix cristata | reverse complement strand
CTCCAAGACATAGGGGTTGGAAAAAAATTTATGAATAAAACTCAGGCTGCACGGGAAACAATTCAAAGAATTGATGCTTGGGACCACATCCTATTAAAAGGCTTTTGCATGGCAAAAGAAATTACTAATAGAGTAGGGCGAAAAATCACACACTGGGAGAAAATTTTTGCCAGCTGTCCCTCAGACAAAGGTCTAACATCCAGAATATATAAAGAAATCAAAAAGATCAAACCCCTCAAATTTAAAGACCCTATCCAAAAATGGGCATCTGAAATGAATAAACATTTCTCAGATGAAGAACTAAAAATGGCAAATAAATATATGAAAAAATGTTCAACATCATTGGTCATTCGAGAGATGAAGATCAAAACAACACTAAGATACCATCTCACTCCAGAAAGAATAGCTATTATCAAGAAATCAACCAATAACAAGTGCTGGTGGGGCTGCAGGGAAAAAGGAACCCTCCTCCACTGTTGGTGGGAATGTAGACTGGTCCAACCACTGTGGAAATCAGTATGGAGATTCCTCAGAAAACTACAACTAGAGGTTCCATTTGACCCAGCTATTCCTCTGCTGGGTATCTTCCCAGAAGAATTAAAATCATCATATCACAGTGATATATGGACAACCATGTTCATAGCAGCACAATTTGTAATAGCTAAGTCTTGGAAACAACCTAAATGCCCAACAACTGATGAATGGCTAAAGAAGATATGGTTTTTCTACACAATGGAGTACTACACCGCCATAAAAAAGGATAGAGTCATTTGTATGTAAATGGATGTTCCTTGAGAACATACTATTAAGTGAAATAAATCAGACATTTATCAGTACACATCGAATTGTTTCTCTGATATGAGAAACCATAAGTGTAAATAAGGACAAAGGGGTAGAATAGATATTTTGTTTAAAAAAGAAAAAAGAGAGATAGTATTCAAAAGAGAGAACTAAATAGGGAAAAGGGGGATAAAGAAGAAGGTTAAAAGAAAAGTAAGATGAAAGGGGAAAAAATGGTAAAGCGTAGTTACACTTGTTGCAAATAGGGAGGGGTGGGTGAATGGAAGGGAGGGGAGGGGAAAGGGGGAAAGAGGGGGGAAAACCAAGATGTATCATGTACAGGTACAAAATAACCATGTTGATTATGAACATTATGTATACAATGTACCAATACATGTTCTTGGTAAAAATAATAAAAAAATTTAAAAAAAAAAGAGAAACCATGCAATATTGGAGCTGTGTGTCTGACTTATCTCACTAAACACTATGTTCACAAGTTGTATTCATTTACCTACGAATGCCTCAAGCTTATCTTCCTTTAAGGCAGTGCAATACTCAATTGTAAATGGGTACAAACACATTTTCTTTATTCATTCATCTGTTAAAGGACATATATACTTTCCCAGATCTAGTGATTACAAATTGTGTTGCTAAAAACATGGGTATGCATGTATCTCTGTAATATGATTTTAACTTTTTTGGGAAAATACCTAGAATGGGGGTAGCTGGGTCAAATGGAATTTCTATTTTTAGTTTTTTTGAGGATGCGCCACACTGATTTCCATAGTAATTGTACTAGTTTACACTCCCACCAACGTTGTAGCAGAGTTCTTTTCTCCCTACCACCTTGCCAGCATTTGTTATTGTTAGATTTTTTGATGATAGCCATTCTTTCTGAGATAAGATAGTATCTCAGTGTAGTTCTAATTTGCATTTCTCTGATGGCAAGAGAGGATGAGCATCTTTCAGGTATTCATTGGCCATTTGTACTTCTTCTGAGAAGTGTTTATTCATTTCAGTTGCCCATTTTTTGATTAGGTCTTTTATTGGGAGAGGTCTAATTTTTATGAGTTTATGTATATTCTTGATGTTAGCTGTCTGAGGAATAGTTGGTGAAATTTTTTTCCCATTCTGTGGGTTGTCTCTTCACTCTGTTGATTGTTTCCTTTGGTGTGCAGCTTTTTAATTTCATACGATCCCATTTGTTGAGTCTTGGTATTATTTTTTGTGCTACTGGGGTTCTGTTTAAAAAGTCCTTGCCTACATCTATGTCTTCAAGAGTTGTACTCATCACTCAGCAGACTGTTTTAACATTTACATATTCGATCCATCTTGATTTTAGTTTAGTACATGGTGATACACATTGGCTCAGACTCAATCTTCTATATGTGCTTTTCATCCCAGAACCACTTATTAAAGTGGCTATCCTTAGCCCAGTGTATGTTTTTGGCCTCTTTGTCAAAGGTCAAACAGCTATACGTACCTGGGGCTGTTTCTGCTTCTTCTAGTCAATTACATTAATCCTCATGCCTGTTTTTGTGCCAGTACATACTATTTTAATCACTGTGGCTTTCTAATATAACTTCAAATCCCAGGATTGTGATGCCTCTTGCTTTGCTCCTCTTACCCAGGATTGCTTTTGTTATTCTAGGTCTTTTCTGATTCCTCATAAATTCAGGATTTTTTCTCTAGCCCTGTGAGACATGACATTGGTATTTTGATTAGGATTATGTTAAATCTGTATAACAGTTTTGGAAGCATAGCCATTCTCATAAAGTTGGTTCTGCCTAACCAAGAATGCAGGATATTTTTCCATTTTCTGAGATCCTCCTCAGTTTCCTTTTTCAGCCTAATTTTCATTCATAGGTCTCTTATTTCCTTAGTTAGGTTAATACCTAAATACAGTATTTAAATTTTTTTAATACTATTGTTAAGGGTATTGTTTTCCTAATTTTTCAGTGAGCCTATTATTAGTGTATAGGAATTCTAAAGATTTTTATGTGTTTACTTTGTATCCTGCTACACTGCTGAATTCGGTCATCAATTCTAGGAGTTTTTGGGTCTTGTAAATAAAGGATCCTGTCATCTACAAATAATGATATTTTGACTTGTCTTAACCTATATGTATTACTTTTATTTTTTTTCTCTTGCCTGATTGCTCTGGCTAATGTTTTGATGACTATGTTGAACAGAAGTGGTGATAATGGACATCCTTGTCTTCCTGATTTTAGAGGGAAGGCTTTCAGCCTTTCCCCATTTAGTATGATACTGGCAGTATGTTGGTCATAAATAGCTTTTATCTAACTGAGATAAGGTCCTTCTATACATATTTTCTTCATTCATTTTATCGTGAATGAATACTGAATTTTGTCAAAGGTGTTTTCTTCATCTATTGAGATGATGATGTGATTTTGGTTCTTGCTTCTGTTTATGTGATGAATCACATTTATTGATTTGCATATGTTGAACCATCTTTGCATCCCTGGGATGACACCTACTTGGTTATGGTGTATGATCTCTTCGATGATTTGTCACCTTTGTGCCAGTATCTTAAGGATATTTATGTCTATGTTCATTAGCGAAATTGATCCATAGTTCTTTTCAGTTGGATCTTCGTCTGGTTTTGGGATCAGAATGTTAGCTTCTGAGAATGATCTTACAAATACAATATTCTTTCCTTCTCAATTTCATTAAAAAGTTTGAGAGTGTGGGTGTTAAATCTTCCCCGAAGTTCTTATAGAATTCAGAATCCATCGGGCCCTGGGATTTTCTTAGTTGGCAGGATTTTTATTACTGCTTCAATCTCATTGCCTGTACTTGGATTGTTCAAGTGTTTTAAGTCTTCTTGGTTCAGTTTTGGTATTTCACATGGAGCTAGGGATCTCCATTTCTTCTGAGTACTCCAATTGTTTGCATATATGTGTTTGTGAAGTAGCTGTGCTAATAATTTTCAGGATTTTGGCTGTGTGTTGTGATTTCACTTTCTCCATTTCTAATTTCATTGTCTTTTCTTTCCTTTTTTTTTTTTGGTAAAATTAGCTAAGGGTTTGTCTATTTTATTCTTTCAAGGAACCAGCTCTTTGACTCATTCTTTGTACTTTTTTAGTGTCAAATTCATTCGTTTCTGCTCTGATCTTTATAATTTTCTCCCTGTACAAAGTATCCCTATAGCGTGCTAAATTTAATTCCTTCAGGTACGTACCAAGGAGAGGTACAACTGGGTCATATGGTGGTTTTATTTTTGAGAAGTATCCACTTTGATTTCCATAGTAGCTCCACTAGCTTATAGCCCACCAGTAATGTACAGGGTTTTTACTCCACATCCTCACCAGCATTTATTTTTTGTATTCTGAATGATAGTCATTCTGTAGTGTATTTGTTTTCTATTTCTCTGATGGCTAAAGATGCTGAACGTATTTCCACATACTATACTTCCTGGCCACTTGTACTACTTCTCTTTTGGATTTTTTTTGGGGGGGTGTGGTATGGCAGTACTGGGTATTAACCCCAGGGCCTTTGCACTGAGCTAAATCACCAGTTCTTTTTGAGACAGGATCTCACTAAGTTTCTAAATTGCCCAGGCTGGGCTCGAACTTTGAATCCTCCTGCCTCAGACGCCCAGAGTGCTGGTGTTACAGGGATGTGCCACCATCCCCAGTTCATTCGAACGTCTTTTGAGACGTATCTGTTCAATTCATTTGCCCATTTATTGATTGGGCTACTTGATTTTTTTATGGTAAGGTGGTTTTGTTCTTTACATTTTTGTTTTTTGCAGTACTGGGGCTCAAACTCAGGGTGTTCTACTGAGTTACATCCCCAGCCCTTTCAAGATATACTTTTTTTTTAGAGAGGATTTCACTAAATTGTCCAGGTAGGACTCATACTTGTGAGCCTTACTCAGGGCAGGGATTATAGGCATGTGCCACTTCAACTGGCTGTTAAGTTTTCTAAATTCTTCATCTAGATATCAATCCCCTAGAAAGATTAGCTAGCAAAGATTTTTCTCTCATTTTGTAGGCTGTCTCTTCACTCTGTTAGTTTTTTCCCATGCTTTGCAGAAACTATTTCATGCAGTCCTATTTGTTGTTTCTTGCTATTACTTCCTGGGCTGCTGGAATACTACTCAGGAAGTCTTTTCCTGTGGCTATGGCTTCAAGTGCTTCCCTATGTTTTTTTCTAGTAGTCTCAAAGATCCAAGTCTTATACCTGGGTAGCTGATCTCTTTTGAACTGATTTTTGTACAGGGTGAGAGACAGAGCTCTAGGTTCATTCTTCTACATATGAATATTCATTTTCCTAGCACCTTTTTGTTAGAACGTCTTTTCTGCAATTTTTTTTTCTTTGTCAAAAATCAGATGGCTGAGGTTGCATGGGATTATGTATCCTGTATTTACCCTCACTGGTCTGTGTGTATTTTTTTTATTAGTATCATGCTGTTTTTATTATTGCGGCTCTGTACTATAATTTGAAATGGAGTATTATGATGCCTCTAGCTTCACTTTTTGTTTCATGTTGCTTTGGTTATTCTGGGTCATGTGTGTTTCTGTATGAATTTTAGGACTGTTTTTTCTGGTTGTGAAAAATGTCACTGGAGTGTTGATGGGGTTGCACTGAATCTGTAGGCTGCTTTCAGTAATAAAGCTATTTTTAATAATATTGATTCTGCTGATCCATGAACATACAGGGTCATTTCTTCTTCTCATGTCATCTTCAGTTTCTTCAATGTTCTGTAATTTTTATTATACAGGTCTTTTACTGCCTTGGATAGGTTGATTCCTAGGTTTTGTTTTTTTTTTAAGCTATTATGAGTGGAATTGTTTTCCTGATTTCCCAACTAGTTCATTATTGGTGCATACACACATAGATTTTTTTTAATGTTGATTTTATGTCCTAAATTACATTCTTCAATTTTATTGGAGGAGGCATTATGGGGTGTAATAGAAATCTGGCCTATAAGATTTGGGCAGAGAAGAGCTGAAATGCAAGGCCATGAAAGATAAATCTCAAAGTTTACTGTGTTCCAGCATCTCTGTAATGCCCTGGAAGTTAGTAAAATCTTGACTGCAATAAGAAGCTTACAGTATATTTCAAGCAAGGAGCTCCTACATTTCATTTAGACACAGCTACAAGCAGAAATAAGGGCTACTATAGCTTATATTACACCACTGATTCAAAACAGAATAGTGACCATGATGATGATCATAGGTATAGCAACTTTACAATATCTGAGACTTCTTACATGCCAGGCAGTAATTCATTATTAATCCCCCCAACAACCCTACGAAGTGAATTCTTTTATACTATTTGACAAATGAAAAAAACTGAAAGCTGGCAGAGCTAGAATTTAAACCTAGATAACAGTAAAAATTTCAAACATTCAGTAACACAGCAACAAGTTAGGTGCTGACAGTATGATACCTAATATTTCAGCATTCAGAGCTATTTGGGTATCTGTGTGGGAAGTGGAGTATCATATTCTCCCAACTGTATAAGCAAAAGGAGGAAGGAGATAGAAAAAGAAAGGGTTACATCTTGTGGTAGCAATTCCTGAGTTTTCAAGTAGTAAAAATCATGACATTGCCAAAATTATAATTAGAGCTCTCCAGAGTAAAAGTTCCCCACCTGTTTCCTACCTGACCCACAGGGATGGATGAGGGCATTAGAAGTTGATGCTATGTGCCATCTTATGTTCCACATACCTACAGACATGCGTAGGCCTACACAGAACAGCTGGGACACTAGCTACACCTCTACACTGCCTTATCTCCCTCAGGGATGCAAATTAGAATGAAAATGAGAAAAAGACATATGAATTTGATCCATACCAAATAAGTAAATATTAATATTTATTGAACAAAAGTATTATGCACCAGTCTTATTCAAGCCCTTTGTCCCGAGTAATCGGAAAATAACATTATTCCTATTTTATTTCCGTTTTACATATGAGGTAATTAGAAACAAATAAATAATTGGCTGATGATTACACACAAGAGAAACAGCAGTACCAAAATTTCAACAAGGAAGACTGGTTGCAGATCCTCAACTCTTAAACAAGGCATAAACTGTCAGCTTTCCCTGGGGCATGACCCGGTAGACGGGTACTCTGGGAATTCCACCAACACCTTGCAAGATGTAACAACAAGCAAAAAGATAAGAACTTTTGCCTCTGTAGGATAATCTTAAAAGGTTCCTGGGGTCTAGAAAGAATGGCTGTCATCAAGAGCTCAAATAATAAATGCTGGCAAGGCTGCAGGGGAAAAGGAACACTTAGGTTGCTGGGAAGATAAATAGCACAACCACTATGCAAATCAATATGGAGATTCCTCAAAAAAACTAAAAATAGAAATTCCATTTGATCTAGCTATTCCCCTTCTAGGTGTCTTCCTGAAAGAGTTAAAGATGTCGTATTACAATGATACATATATAGCCATGTTTATAGCAGCACAATACGTAAATCTTAGAAGTGGCCTACATGTCCATCAATAGATGAATGGATAAAGAAAATGGAGTATTTAAACACAGTGAAGTACTACTCTGCTGTACAGAAGGATAAATTTGAGTCATTTGTAGGAAAATGGATGTACCTTGAAAACACAATGTTAAGTGAAATAAATCAGATGTACTAGCTTAAATATCACATGGTTTCTCTTACATAAGAAACCCAATGTTTAAGTAAAGACAAATGAAAGACAGATAATAAGAAACAGGGAGATAGATATTTTTGCAAGTAGGAAGAAGACCAAGAGATGGAGGGGGAGGGGAAACAAAAATTTAGGTGTGTCATGTACATGTACCAACTCACCACAATGAATGTAATTATTATGTGCTGCAAACAGATACTAATAAAAATAAAAATTAAAAAAAAAATACCAGGAATACACTCCCTTGCTCTGAAACAAGCCTTCTGCATTAAAGATTCCCTTGGTCCTATCAGAGGACAGTTTTCATTCAACAGTACTGACTGCAAGTCTGCTATGTGCCAGGCACTATTCAAGTGGGAGAATACACCTATAGACAAGAGACACAAACTTAGGAATTTTTAATTCTAAAAAGAATAAGTAGCAAAAAGGTTCTACCCTTTCAAAATTTGTAAACCACTGTACTAGGCTGATTGCTACAAAAATTTGCTTTCTTCTTTCCCCTATTTATAATGTTTTATAGATTAACAGTTCATAATAATATTCTAAACTACAAACTACTACCTCCAAAATAATAACGAATACATGAACAACTTTTCTTCATCTCTGGAGAGAAGTTTCACTACACATACCATGTTCAGGCCTCCCAAAAATTCAATCGGCTAGCAGTTTAACCAGTGGCTCAATATTAGTACTAAACCTTCTCACTCTTTCAACATTTTCCTGAAAATGATATCCAAGACCCAGATACCATGACAGTCAGTGTGCACTGGTAATAATACAATTGTTAAGTTTAAGAGAAACACTTTTATAAATGAAATTGCATGAGGGGGGAGAAAGTTGTAGTACATGTAATTCATAGATTTTTCACTAGCAAATTATAACAGATTTTTGTTTTTTATTTTTACCAAGAACATGTATTGGTACATTGTATTCATAATGATCATAATCAACATAGTTATTTTGTACCTGTACATGATATATCTTGGTTTTCCCCCCTTCCCCTCCCCACCCTTCCATTCCCCCACCCCTCCCTATTTGCAACAGGTTTATTTACATTTTTCCTTTTTTTTTCCCCTTTCATCTTACTTTTCTTTTAACCTTCCTTCTTTCTCCCCCTTTTCCCTATCTAGTTCTCCTCTCTTTTGAATACTATTTTTTTTTTTACATAATATCTATTATACCCCTTTGCCCTTTTTTACACTAATGGTTTCTCATACAGAGAAACAATTCAATGTGTACTGATAAGTGTCTGATTTATTTCACTTAAGAATATGTTCTCAAAATACATCCATTTACCTACAAATATCTCTAGTTTGTCCTTTTTTATGGCAGAGTAGTACTCCATTGTGTAGAAAAACCACATCTTCTTTAGCACTCATTAGTTGTTGGGCATTTAGGTTGTTTCCAAGACTTAGCTATTACAAATTGTGCTGCTATGAACATGGTTGTGCATATATCACTGTGGTATGACAATTTTAATTCTTCTGGGAAGATACCAAGCAGAGGAATAGCTGGGTCAAATGAAACCTCTAAATTGTAGTTTTCTGAGGAATCTCCACACTGATTTCCACAGTGATTGGACCAGTCTACATTCCCTCCAACAGTGGAGGAGGGTTCCTTCCCCACCCCCCCACAGCCCTGCCAGCACTTGTTATTGGTTGATTTATTGATAATAGCCTTTCTTTCTGGAGTGAGATGGTATCTTAGTGTTGTTTTGATCTGCATCTCTCGAATGACCAATGAGCATGGTATTGGCACGAAGACAGACCCGAGGACCAATGGAACAGGTTAGAAGATGCAGAAACAACTCCAAACACAAATACCTCATTTCGACAAAGGAGCCAAACACCCTCACTGGAAGAAAGATAGCCTCTTTAGTAAATGGTGCTGGAAAAACTGGCTTACCATATGCCGAAAACTAAAACTAGATACATGTCTCTCACCATGTACTAAGCTAAAATCAAAGTGGATCAAAGATCTAAACATTAAAACAGAAACATTAAATCTACTGGAGAATGAAATTGCATTCTTTTTCTTCCGATTCTTTAAAAAAAAAAAGTCAACACAAAAATTGTAGTTCACAGATGAACTAAATTTCCAAATCAGCTATACACACTGAGGTTCCTCCCTGTGACCCCAGCCCTCAGGGAGGCTGAGGCAGAAGGATCACAAGTTCAAACCCAGCCAGAAATGTAGCTGGGGATGTAGCTCAATATGCAGACCCAAGTTCAAACCTCAATACAAAAAGCAAACTCAACAAACTGTCAAACACATGAGCTATACACTAAAGGTGCCAGTCTTACATGCCTACAGTAGTTTTGCTGATTTGGATTGGAATTTGAAAGACCTAATAACAAACATATTTAGAACTAGATTACAATAAATTGCCATCAGGAGAATCTCAGTGACAACTATTATTAGTATGCTAATAAAGGACAAGATCTCAATCCTTTTTCTCTTGTTCCTGAGCACAACAAAAAAGTTAAGTTCGAAATGGAATAGAAACAAGCAGAGATATTTGAAAATGAAATTGCTTTAAAATGCATATCTGGCTATCCAAGAGATAAGGAGATCAACTGGGATGAGCAGAAACAAGTTCCCTCTTCTCTGCCCTTAATGAGGCTAATCATTTCATTCAATTAACAGAGCATTCATTTTTCATCTGGCCCAGATGTCTGCATTATCAGCGCATATATCTCTTTTAGTAATATATGCCATACTTCTTCTTACTAACAATTTTAATGTTTACAGTCAGGTGGAAAAAAAGAGAAAAAAAATAAAGTTTAGTCTGATTATTTTTTTGTCACCACATGTTAAAAAATATCCAAAAGTTTTGGGTGAAGGTAGAAATGAGGAAATATAATGAAAACTGAAAACCCTCCCAGAGTGTGTCATTTAGCTAATGGTTCCTAATACATGGGGAGTATTCAACTACTCTCTGAAGTTCCTCATGCACTCCCAGGAAACAGTAAAGCAGACTTTCACACAGCACCTTATTTTATATGAGGCTTAACCTATTTCATTCAGGATAGACAAAAGGAAGTCACTTTATCAAACAAACATCCTAACAAATGGGAAATATCCAAATTTTCAGTTGCTACAGATGATGACTCAGTGAGTGGGCAGGTTCGGAAATTCTGGGCAGACGCTAGAAAAAGCTAATGTTTTCATGAAGATCACTGAAGAACTGTTCTGGGAGACGATCTTCTGCATTATATTTTTGTTTAACTTTCATTATAAGCATTAAGAAGTATTGCATACTGTGCAGAGGAGGAGGATGGAGTTTTATCATTACAGAAACAGAAAGCCATTCTTAGGGCCTTTTCTGATTATTAGAACCACATTCTAGTAATACTGCTACTTTGCCCCCAATGGGTTTGTATTGGTCTCTCGAATACTGCTGATTTTTATATTGTTAGACTGGTTATACTGAAAAAGTCAAGTCTATCTCCCAATGCCAAAAAAAAAAAAAAAAAAACCCAGAAAATTTCATTATTTATTCTAAACAGAGGTAAGTGCTGAATATCTTTTCATGTAAGTTGAATATATTTATTTAGACACAGATCTGATGAGTAAGATATTTATGGTAAATAAAAATACAACTATGATAGGCAATCCTATTGATTTGACTGTATGGACAAATAATTATCAAACAGTTTGGGTTTTTTTGGTGTTTTTTTGTTGTTGTTGTTGTTTTGGTGCTGGGGATC
>PVJO010034243.1:0-11122 GCA_004026905.1 Hystrix cristata | reverse complement strand
AAGAAAGATAATATTTAAAAGAGAGGAGAACGAGGAAGGGAGGGGGGAATAAGGAAGGGAAAAAGGAAAGGGAAATGGATAAATGGAAAAATGTAAATAAACTTGCTGTAAATTGGGAAAGGTGGGGGAGCAGAAGAGTGAGGTGGGGAAAAGGGGGGAACCAAGATACATTGTGTACAGGTACAAAATAACCATGATGAATGTGATCAGTATGTATAAAATGTGCCACATGGTCTTGGTAACATAAATAAATAAATAAATAAATAAATAAATAAATAAATAAATAAGTACTTGCCCTGCCTTATGTTGCAGGTGGGTGAAATCGCTGATGCAAAGCAGTGAAGAACTTGGTGTTTCTCAGGAGCACTGGAAGCATCCAGGCTCTTCGGGACCATTGCTCTGTGTCTTGCTACCGCGTTCCTAGCACACTGGATAGTCATTCTTGGGGACTGTAAGGAAGGCAGCATGCAGAACTGAGGCAGTCCAAGATCTGCAGTATTATTTCATCCATAAAGCTTTTAAATAGTCAAGGCCTAAAATGATCTCAAGAAAAGGTTCCCTGGGGAGAAGCCTTGCTCACTGAGGACGCTTCACAAAGTAACCGATCTCCATGTAGCAGGTTAGAAATATAGAAGCAGAATAATTTTTTTTTTCTTTTACTTTGAGAGGTCAGAACCAGAGTTACCAGAAACAATGCAAAAGGGATTCCTCAAAGCAGACATTAGCAGTCTGATCAAGGCATTTCTTTCACCTTCTTTATGTACCTGGAAACTCTATGAAAATCCTTCTGGTAAGCTGTAAATTGCCGTTGTCCAGGAGGTATCAGGTGCTCCAATTCTTTCCTTATTCAAGTGGCTGATGATAGTCTTTGTGTTCTCTGCCTGCTTCACACTGCACGCTGGATGTCGATGCCGGAGACGAGCAGATCATTTGTTTTTAAATGTGTAAATCTTCTGTCCAAAGAGTGACATCGGCTTCTGATGGCACCTGGAGATTAGAAACGTATCAGCAATAATCAGCGATCCGATGGCACCTTATATTGATGCAGGGAAGGGTGGGATCACTACATGTGAAAAGGGAATAAAACCCCATCTACACTGCGGACCGGGCCTGATTCCCAGCCACTGGTGAGAAGAAGACAATATGTGGCCTGAACAGGAAATAAGATTTGCTGCGCTGACTGACATCCAAAAACTTGTTTGTTTGAATAGCAAAGCTTCTTTTCATCTTCTCTAATAACATAATGATCTGGCATACTGATGAAACGAAAGGAAAGAAAAGAAGAGAAAGAAAGCAGGCCAGAAAGTATACGGCCTTAAAGAAAAATGTTCAAAGCTCTCTGTGTAACTCTCTTCCTCTGTCACTACAAGCAAAGACAGTATTTTCCCGGGTGTGCTGTCTCTGCTTTTGTGAGTGGGAACAGAAGGGCAGTTTCTGGTTACAGGTTGGCAGAGGGAGGATATAAATATCGAATTGCCTGGAGCATTGGCAAAGACTCAGGAGTCCATCCTGTACTGAGGGATTATCCAGTATCTTTTATACAACAGAATAAATCCTTGCACAGTGCTTTCAACTCAGTAAGTGGAAAAATCTAGAGAGCAAATCCAATAATTTATATTACTAACAGCCGGCTGAGCCCTGCTTCCCTGAGCCATTAGAAAAGACAAAGGCAAAAAACCAGACATCGTTAACTGTGCTAAAAAATAAAGGACAGAGGGGTAGAAATACAATAAGTCTTATGGTGTGGGATATGAAATAGGAAAAACAGGAAGAGATGCAAAATACATGCACCAGATATGGAATATGAATATATCACACGTAACAATATAAGAAAATACTTGGACTAAGAAAGCTGTGTTCATCTAAGTTTAAACAGAAAGAATCAAAATCAGATAGGGCATAAACATATATGCATTTATATACTTAATATATATGTATACATACATAATATATGTATATGTAAAGCTATGAATAACGAAGGTCATAAAATTGGGGAAAAATGAAAAGTCATTACTTTCATACATATTGATATCACGTCATTAATTTCATATATGTTGATGTTATTAATTTCATACATATTGATTAAAAGATAAAATACTTCAATGTAGAAAAATGACACTTTCCAATGTTCTATAATGTATTTACCACTGCTCAAATAACTGTCATGAAATAACTTAAAGCAAAACTTATGAAGCAAATAAATGTTCCATAAGAAAAAAATGAAAAATGAAAATAAAGGTAATACAGAGGTGATCTTTATCTATAAAATTTTACAATCTTTTAAAACCCAGGAAAGAGAAAAATGAAGAGAATAATATGTTTAGTGTTTGTAAGGAAATCTACATGCTTTGAATTTCACTACGACTAAAAGAGAATGTACTATTTTCCAATGTTCATATGATATACTAAAAAATGAATCATAAAGATCTTGAAACTCTTAAAGGATTAAATTTTGCATAACATTTACTTTTCATTCTCCTTAAGTATTTTGAACGTAATTCAAGGAAACCCCTTCTAAAAAAGCTGAGATGCTTGTAGCATTTTTTTTTCACTTTACAAAAGTACAGTAATAATTAATGTGTTTTACTCTTGGGATATATCTCCTCAGATAATTTACAGAGAGGGTTACACACACTCTCAACATTCTTTTGACTTCAGTTGTATCTGTTCATCTTCAATTTCTGAAATTGTGATTTAAATTTTTTCTGACTATATATTCATGATTGTATTTATTTTAGTTGTTCCATATATTTTATTCATTCTTCTGTTATTTAATTTCTCCAATTTCCAAAAGTTGATTTTCCTTTGAGATTAAGTTTATCCTTCAGTAATTTAAGATTACTTTGTATACAAAACCAAAATTTTGATTTGTGTGATTTCAGGTATATATTTTAATCTCTTATTAAATATGTTCATTTGGAAATGGGCTCATATTTTCCATTCTTCTTATGACATAGTATAGAAATGCTTTTACCCTCAGACACTGCAATGTTCATACTTCATTATCAACATGGAGGTCTTAGTGTGGTGCTGCAGTCACAGAACCTGATAAACCAGGAAGCTCGTCAAAACCAAAATGATCTGACAGCAGGAAGTACCCATGACTTTGGGATGTAGCTGAGTGGTAGAGCACTTGCTTAGCAAACCTCAAGTCTGAAGCACACTGTGGATATAAAAGACATGAACAATTTAGGCCACGTGCTTGTCTGGGAGGAAGTTCTTAAATTTTGCAAGATTGTATGATGTGCCATCACTGCTGGCTACAATTTGTGATTTCAAAAATGTATTGTGGAATCAAGAAACAAATATAATCCTACAGATGATACTACTGAATTTACAGGAAACATTGTGAGCATCAGTACAAGTTTTCGCCAGGTATTCTAACCAACATCTACAATGTTCAACTAGTTCATTCCTCAAACTGATTTATGTTTACGGATGATACTGCACCTATTTTATACATTAGATGCCTGAAAATATGCTTAATTACCTTTAATAAGAACAGATAACCACTGCTGACTCTGAAATATTTTTCTTTGACCTCAGTGTCTGAGCTTATAAAGTGTCCGTTTGGCATTTCAGTAACAATTTATAGTAAAAATATATTGTTACTTTCTCAATTTCCTAAAATATAGAGTGAGTACATAGTGTTGTCTCTCATTCACCAACATGTAATCCCCACATAGTCATAACTTAGTGCTTACAGTGAATTTGAAAATAATTATTTTTATATTCTGCTGTCCTTAGCAATGCACATATACATATAATCATATTTTTCTAGTTACCAATATATGTGTTTATGTACATATGTAGATGTGCTTGTATATACATGAGGGAGCAAATAAATTATCTGTTTAATTTAAAAAATAAATAAATAAAAATGGAGCCAGACAGCACCAAGTACATTGAGTATAATTTGTGTTTTTATTATCTTGACACATAGCATTAAAAAAATTAAGCCTACACACAGGGGCTAAAGTATCCTACATTGCAAATTTCTCTTTGTTAAGCCACATATAAATTTATATTAGGTCATGATTTGAAAGATGATGAGAAATAAAACTAGTATACTAATTATTGTCTTTGTCTATAGAAACAGATTCAATTTGATATATATGTATAAAATTATGAGACTCAACAGGATATATATTGGTTTGTATTTATGAAGAAACCTATTTCATTGATTATTTAGTTTTTATTTCATGTACTGTTTTTTGTTTTTTTGTTTTGTTTTGTTTTGTTTTTTGGTGCTGAGTATCAACTCAGGGCCTTGTGCTTGCTAGGTGAGCACACTACCCCTGAGCTAAATACCCAACCTATTTATTTTATTACTGCTCAGATCCTTATTACTACACTCCTTATATTAATTTTCTGTTCAGTGTTAGGATTGTGTTGGAAATTTTTCTTATTCTCGATGTTGATATTTAACACAATAAACTTCTGCCTTTGGAGAAATTCTGCTATAGCCTAGAGGTTTTGATATATTTCTATGTCTACTAGTCTCAAGGATTATTTTAAATTTTTCATTTTAATTTCTTTAGTAACACTTTGGTTATTTAGTAGTTCATTGTTTAATTCTTATTATATTTTTGATATTTGCATTTTTGCCTACTATTAATTTATTTTTTATACCACTGTGATCAGAAAAGATTTTTGGCATATTTTAATCTTACATTTTTTGCGAATTTTTGTGATGTAACATGTAATCAAGCTGGGAAAATGTACCTTGGTAGTTGAAAAGAATGTGCTTGTCTTTTAATTTCATTTGATCTAGAGCACTGTGGAAATCTGGTATTTATTTGTTGATTTTCTGTCTGAATAATCTGTCTACTAATGAATTTGGGAAAACAGATTCTTAATATTAATCATTGTTACTGTTACTTTAAAATAAGCAAAAAACAAGGCTTCAAAAAAACCTTTAACTGGAATAATGAGAATATTCCTGCCTATGTCTCGTATCATCACAATAATTTAAAAGACTTTTTTTTCTTTTTAAGAAAAGAGACTTTGTTATGGTCCTAGGTTCCTCTGAAACAACATACTTTTAAATAATTCTGAGATTGAAGATCTCAGGCTTTCCAAGTGTGACTTGCTTCAGAAAGGTTGTAGAAATTACACTTCAAATTCCATTTGTTTTACAAAATCTATTTTGGAATTAGATTAAAGGACAACAATTGGATAAACCATCAGTCATATCTTTCAACAGTACAGACACATGCTTACCTCATGCACTTTCCTCACTTGCTAGCTTCTTCGTTGGTGATCAACAATCTGTGTCAGTGCTCTGGACCCAAGAGGTGAAGAAATTGTTTACATAAGCACAGACGTGTTGCTGGTAGATGTCTTGTCGTATGGTGGTAAGATGTGTGGAAAGGGCAAACTTTCAACAGTCCCTTGTCTCTATCTTCTAGTTACAGTTACCTCTGGACTATGAACCTTCAATATGTTTCTGAGTGACCTTCACTTAGCTGGGGCACGATGACTAGAAGGGAGTAAATTTGGCTATTTTCTTTTCTCCAGGTCAGTTATTTCTAGTAAAACGCTGGCAGATTAGTCTCCGTTAAAATAATCTCTCCTGCGTGCAGACTATTTGAGGAAGCAGAATGCACTGGTGTATTTTGAAATGGTCCTTTTTCTCCTCGTTTTGTAGAAAGAAGGAGAGGATTTTTCTCCTTTCATTACTCTAAGAACCAAGCCAAACTTCAGTGGATAAAGCGTATAAAATTGTGACAGCTCATCTTATTGGCTTCCCTGAAGTTTTTAATGTCTCTGTCAATTTGGCAAATACCAGTCAGTTTTCCTTACCTGGGTGCTGATTCCAAAGAGGTTTTTCTTATGAATTCTCATTTTCTCATTACTGCAAGTTTTGATTCTTTATATTCTTTTATTATCCTTTCTAATTTTGGAGGGGAGACAGGAGTTTGCCTTGTGACTTTAATGATCTGAAACAGGTAAGAAAAGTTTATTTTTCAATACATTCATATTTTTCCTTGTAGTTTGGATGAGTGGCAACATCCATATTTCATAGGTACTGGACTAAACACCGGAAGTGCCCAGTGGTGTATATAAAGAATTGTGGATTTTTTTTCTGTATCATTAGGATATAGTTCATTATATGTGTACATATTTTATCCATTCATATATATTATACTCCACCAGTAAATGTAAAATAAGAACAAAAAATGCTTTGCTACTTTCTAGAATTCGTGTATGTAGATATACATGCATATAAAGTGAATAATAAATAAGTTTGAGCGGTCAGTAAATTAACTGTGAGACAACTTCTGGTTCTCAGTGAAGTAGGAGACAAAGTCATTGATTTAAAATGTACAGCGAAAGTGAAATCACATGTTTGAACATACTAAGATGCTTTGAATTAAGCAGTTTGGTGTGAAAGGTGCTTTAAAAATCACTGAACATATGCCAGGCAGTTCACTTTTGAGGGATGGTAAAACATTTTGAGTTGGCAATGACCTGTAAAACTTTTATTAGATAAAATTGAAAACTGATAGCAAATAACCACAGTGCTGCTTTAAGAAAATTTTTTATGAATAATTTATTTATATACCCAAGTATCTTTATACATTTCATTTACTTTCAGTTTAGATGATCAAGTAGCACATAAGTCTAAAATATTCATATGTAACTTGCAACTGTATGTGCATATAAAGTACTGTACTATCTTCCTAAAATTTAGTTTTATAAACTTTTACTCAAAAACTTCCCAGGTGTATAAATTATGATGTTCACTTGAATTATCATAATATAAGAATATTTCAGTGAAGTCAACATATCATGGTAAGTTTCAGCCTGATTCAAATAAAATCTAAGTCACAAAATATAATCGGTTCGTAGTAAATTGATTTTTAAAATGTCGATATTCCAATTCCTTTTCTGAGTCAATGAAACATAGTGAATTTTTGTCATAGATAACCTCTTTCAAAAGGCTGTCCACAAATGCAAACTCCAGTACATTATAAAATGTTTAAAGAATTGAAATTAAAAATTGTACTTAGAAGGCATATATATGTATGTATAATTAATATATTTTCAATTTTCCTTGATTTAGTTGAATTTCTCTGGGCATTTAAAATTTTAATGGAAAGTACAAATAAAAGGAAATGTGCTCTTGGCTAAATTATTTATTTGATCAGAATCAGTTAAACAGTGTATTTAAATTTATATTGTAGCTTAGTATAAAACCTTCACATTGTAAAGAATGTTTGTAAGAAATTGAATCAACCTGAGTCTTTATGTGCATTTCAAAATTTATACTTACAAATATAGTTTATACTTTTGCAAAAATTTTTAAGCCATTCACACCAAAACTGGAAACATCCTTTTAAAATTTTTATTAACACATATGAATTAAGCATATTAATGGTATTGCATGTAATATTTCCATACACATATACAGTGAACAGTGATCTTAACTAATCACTCCTAATCTTCACAACAGCACCCTTCCCAATCCCTCATTATTATTATTTTACTTCCAGTTTACATTTTGTTTTTGCTATTTTCGTTTATTTCTTACACTTACAAAGGACAACCTGTGATATTTGTATTCTGTGACCGGTTTATGTAGCTCAACATGATGTCCTTCATTTCTATCCATTTTGCCATAGATAATGAGTCCACTGTTCTTTATAGTTGAATAACACTCCACTGTACATGTGTACCATATTTTGTTTAACTGTTCATGTGTTGCCAGGCACCGAGGCTGACACCAGGTCTTAGCTATTTTGTCAGTTGCCACAGTAAATAGGGGAACACAGGTGTTACTTTTGTATACTGACTTCATTTTCTTTGAATATACAGCCGGAAGTGGTAGAGCTGGTTTGCTTGGTTTTTCTGATGAATTTTCATATTGTTTCTCACAGTGGCTGCACTAATTCACCTTCTCAGCAAGCGTGTATGAGTTACTTTTACTCCACATTCCCACTGGCACTTTTTAAATAATAGCAATTCTAACTGTAGAAAAATGATATCTCATTATCATTTTGATTTGCATTTCCCTGAAGGGCAATGCTGTACTAAACTATTTTCGTGTATTTATGTTTCATCTTTTGAGAAGTCTTTTCAGGTCATCTGCCTATATTTAAATGAATTACATATTTTCATTGTTAAGGTCTCTGAGTTTTGATGTGCAATAGGCGTCAGCGCTCTGTCTGAGGAATAACTGGCAAATATTTCCTCTTTTCTGTAGGTTCCTCTTCTCTTTGCTCTGAGGTTTTCTCCTTCACTGTACAGAAGCTTTTCATTTGGAGTAATCCCAGTTGTCATTGTTTCCTTGTGTGTCCATGTTTTTGAGGCCCCACCCAGGAAAATCATTGCCATCCGGACAAGGAACTTAACCAAATGTACATACTGATTGTTACCATCACACACATATTATTCATAGCTAAGAACTCTGGAAAGGAACGGAGGGACAAGAGAAACAAGGAATAGAAGGAAAAAATGGAAGCAAAGCTTTTGTAAATAATGAGGGAGGAGGGGGTAGAAGGAGAGAAGGGGGATGGGAAAAAAGCAGCAAGATACATCACAGTACAAATCCCCTGTGATGAATGTTATCACTATGTGTATCTAAAATGTAGCACAAAAATAAAATTAAAAATAAAAAAAGAACTCTGTTTTTTCCTAAGTGATGAGGGCAGAAAACTATCAAAAATCTGTTGAAAAACCTTAAAATCTATCAGTAAAATTCTGACAAATGCAATAAAATAAATATACTGGCATATGCCAAATATAAAATTAATATCAGCACTTAGATGCCTGTGTTATAAGTAAACTCCTTAAGTGTTACAGCTGTATTTGTTTTCCATTTATCCTCAGAGACTTGCATAATATCCAGCATAATTAGACATATCAAAAATATATGATGAGGGGCAGGAGGTTTTGCTCAGTGGTTAGAGTGCTTGCCTGGCAAGCGCAAGACCCTGAGTTCGAGCCCCGGGTTGGGGCTGGAGGGAATATGTATAAATGGACTAACAGTGAAATTCCAATATTGTTTGATTTTACATATTAAGTGAAGTTAGAAAGAAGAAGAGCAGCAACATTTGTAAAATCATAATTTTGCTTCATGCAAATTAACATTCTAAAAATTATGTCTAAGAATTCAAGATGACTATACATAGAGACTATATTGAAGTGTCTAATTGATCTTCAATATTTTTATTTACTCATATTTATTATTTACTGATACACTAATTTTCTTCTTTATTTACAAATGTAAAGTTCTAGAAGCATTTCACCATCACTACATTGAAGGCCTTTAAAACAAAACAAAACAAGTTATGTGGAATTCACTGCTATATTTACTAAAAAACTGATACTGACAACAGTGTTCATTTTACCACCATGTATACTCTCTATTTATTTATTTATTTTTAAAATTTTATGTTTTTGACTATTATTATTACATTTGCAGTATGTAATGATTACATTCACTGTGGGGAACTGTACCTGTGCATAACACATTTCTATTCTATTTCCCCTTCCCTCCAGCCACTTTAATACTTCCAGCACCAGATCCATTTACTTGTAAGACCTTATAGAGTTAATTATCATATATACAGATTGAAAACCAGGCTAATAAACCAAAGAACATATAAAACATGTAAGACAATTGTGCTAAGTCAAGGTGTGGTGGACTTATTATTGTGGTCAGCTTGAGCAGGAGCACCCGACTGGACTGTGTCGGTGTGCTTCTGTGTGTAGAGCATCCACCTGAGGATTATTTTCAAGACAATATGAAGGAGAACAGGAGCAGAAGATGGGGGCTGGCTGTTTCCCAGGAGGCGGTCTGTTGGGGCTGCTTCTCCAGAAGGGAACTCTGCTGTTCCGGTAGCAGGAGGAGCTCGGGCCCTTGATGTTGTGGAATATGGCTGCTGTTCACTTCAAGGGAGATCTGGTCTTCATCTCCGCTGTGAGCACTGTATCCTGGCTCCGATATAGATTTTTTCACCCTTTAAGTGCAGGTACAGATGAACATGGGACAATGTTGTCGACTCTTAGCATAAGAGATATATTCAAAATTGCCATATTTCAAAAGCTGTTGCATAGATGTAATACAATCCTAATCAAAATACCAGTAGCATTCCTTACAGAACTGGAGAGAGCAATCCTAAAATTCATCTGGAATCAGAAGAGATGTAGAATAGCAAAACCAGTTCTGCGTAACAAGGGCAAGGCAGGAGGCATCACCATCCCAGACTTCAAGTAAAAACAGCATAGCAATAGCAGAAAAACTGACCGTCAGTTGTACACTAAGTAATACCAAGAATCAACAAAAGGTATTACATCAAATTCAAAAGCTTCTGCACAGCAAAGAAAACCACCAACAGAGTGAAGAAACAACAATCAGAATGGTGAAAAAATTTGCCAGCTACTCCTCAGGCAAAGGACTAATATCTAGAATATATAAAAAACTAAAAAAAAAAAAAAATACCCCCCCACTCCAAATTTAAAGACCCAGTTTAAAAATGGGCATCTGAAATGCAAATACACCTCTTAGATGAAGAAATAACAATGGCCAAGAAACACATGACAAAATGTTCCACATCACTGACCATTTGCGAAACGCAAATTAAAACAACACTGAGATTTCATCTCACTCAAGAAAGAATGGCTACTGTCAAGGCATAAACCAACAACATGTGCTGGAGAGGCTGCGGGGAGAGACGAACCCTTCTCCACTATTGATGGGAATGTAGACTGGTTGCCCACTATGGAAATCAACATGAAGATTCCCCAAAAAATTAAAGGTAGAGGTTCCATTTGACACATCTATTCCCCTACTAATAAGCATCTTCCTGAAAGAGTTGAAGATATCAGACCACAGTGATGTATGTATATCCATGTTTATAGCAGCACAGTTTATAATAGCTAGTCATATTTATTATTGAAGATTATATTTCAAAATTATATCTCAATGACTTCTTTTAAGGGCCTTGTTTTACAAACATCTCAGGGAATTTTACACAGAGGCTAGAGAATATATTATTTAGTTACAATACTTATGTAGAGTTAAGAAAAAATCAAATTTATAAATTATTTCTATTTTCTTCCTAAGGAGGTAAATTTTATAACATGACTTCAAAGAAAGGAAGGGAATCAAGAG
>PVJO010034242.1:0-11186 GCA_004026905.1 Hystrix cristata | reverse complement strand
AAAAAAAAAAAAAAACATGTTAGTCAGCTTAGACTAAATTATGCTGCAGTATGAAACAAACTCAAAATATCAGTTACTTCTAACAACAAAAGTTTTTTTTCTTACTTGCACTCTATCTGCTACGAGTTGCCTGTAGCTCTGTTACATATCATCTGCACTCTGAGACCCAGGCTTCAGGCACAGCGCCTATTTGGGGATATGGTTAGTCCCATGGCAGAAAAAAAGAGAAAGACAGAAACCGGCTTAGAAAAAAAAAAAAAAGAAAGAAAGAAACAGTGACATATATCATTCCTACACATATTTCTGCTAGGTCAAAATAAGTTATATAAAGCAGGCCAATGTGAGTAGAATGGTTCCCTTTCATGGTAAGGGGTACTGCAAGTTACATGGCCAAGTCTGACATCAATAGCCCTGCGAAGTATAGTCCTTTTACAGAAAGGAGGAGTAGATATTTTGCATACAATCTATCATACCATTTTTTCTTCATGTGTTAACATTTGAAAATTTGGGATATTTCTTACTATCAGTGATGAGTTACAGTTATTTGACAGAATTTTTCCTTTTTAAAGATACCAAAAACATTGGTTTCTCTTAGAATCAATGACATTAAATTTGATGAAAGTTGGTAGCCTTTCATTCTAAATGTATTTGACTAATTCACCTACTATTTCCAAGTGTGGATAGTTTCAGATTAAACAGTAATACATACTTAAAAATTATATGGACTGGGGCTGGGGATTTAGCTCAGTGATTAGAGTGCTTGCCTTGCAAGCACAAGGGCCTGAGTTTGATCCCCGGCACCACAAAAAAAAAAAAAAAAAAAAAAATTATATGGACTAAAAGCCTGTGTAGCTCAAATTTCTTATGACCAATCTACAACTGTGTCAGCTTACTTATTTTCAGTCTATAATAATACAGCTATAAAATTATTAGAAGAATTTGAGAAAGAAATTTGCAAAGGAGAAAAACAGACAAATAATTGAATACAACAGAAAGTTTAGAAATAACCACAAATCAACGGAGGAAAGAAATATTAATATATATATAATAGTTGAAAAACTGAGTCTCTATATGGAAAAAAATAAAATTGGATCCTTATCTTACAGCAGTGAAAATCTGACTTCAAATAAACACTTAAATAGAAAAGCTGACACCAACAGAAAAGAACATTATTTATCTACATAAAAATAAGGCTTCATAACATCCAGAAAATATACAAGTTATAAAAAAAAACTTTTGAATGTGATTATATCAAAATTAAGGATTTATCAAAGGAGAATGTAAAAATAATCTCATAGATGATTAATCACAAGGACAAATTCAAAATATCTAAACTCAGCAAGGAGTTTATGCCTTGAATATATGGGGATTTCTGAAAATCATCAAAAATAGTGGAAAAAAATTGAGCAAAGAGAATGGATAAGAATTGCATAGAAAAATTCCAAAAAACTAACAAGTATATGAGGAGAATTTTGGACTCACCAGTGCTCAGAGAAATACAATTAAAATAATAATGAGCTACCACTCCAACCTAAAGTTGTGTATATAATTCCTATGTGTGTTTCATGCCACTGAGAAAGTACTGTATGTGATTTCAAAGTTACACAAAATTGTATCATAATGATGTGTCCTTTTGAAAAAGGTTTTGTTTTTTTCTCACTGAACAGTATATTCTTTTAAATATTTTTATTTGTACATGTAGGTAGTTCATAACGTTTATATTCTCTGCAGAGAATTGGCACATGTACATCTTAATTCCTTTTTTCATCCATTTTCCCTGCCCTTGTTCCCCCTACCCATCTTGTGATTCCCTTTTTTTTTCTTGCCCATGTTTGCAGTACATGATGTTTACATTCTGTGTGTGTAGTTGGTACATGCACATGTTCATCTTATATTCTTAAAAGGTTAATCCATGTTGACACACAGAGATCTGGTTTATGAATTTTGGCTGGTGCTGAGTTTTTCCACTGTATAAATAGATTTCAGTTTATGTTTGTCCACACTGATAATTTAGATCAGCAGTGGCAAACCTGTGACACACATGCCACAGCTGGCTGTTTGTTATCACTGAAAGCTCTAAAAGTTTTGCCATCACTGAATTAGATAATTCTTTTTTATTAATGCAACAAAGTACATCTTTCTATGTATTGCTATGTAAGAGTAGAAAACCATGTAAACACCTAGATATGAAAGTGGTAGGTAGTGGCTTAAGTGCATCTTCACTTTTACTGTATACAATAATTTGCTTTGCAAAATGAGTTTACCGATTTATATGCCTTCCTGCTGTGAATGAGTTCATCCTTCCCCACATTCTAGCCAATACTTGTGGTATTACCCAATTTGACATATTTTTCCTTAGACTTTTTAAAGTCCTAGAATAATGCAAGGAAACCATTTTAAATTTTTTTATGGAATATTGAGTATCTTTTTCTTCTTTATTTTAAATTTTATTTTTATTTTTACCAAGAACATGTATTGGTACATTGTATACATAATGATCATAATCAACATGTTTATTGTGTACCTGTACGTGATGTATCTTGGTTTTCCTCCCTCTTCCCCTCCCCTCCCTTCCATCCACCCACCCCTCCCCATCTCCAAATTTAAGTTTCATTAAAGATGCCTGTGAGTCTGTACTACTCAGCTCTACTATTGCTGAACACAATACCCAACATTCACAATTCCAAAGAGGCGAGCTTTAACTTAGCTCACAGTTTAGAGGAATTCAATTTAGTTGGCTGGCTCCAAGGCAGGAACATCACAGTGGAAGGTCACAGCAGAGCAAAGCTGCTTAGTTCATGGCATCTAGGCAGCAGAGCAGGGCAACAGGGCCAGTGATGAGCAGCAGACAAGGGACCACATACAGTACCCCAGAACAAGTCTCTATGACCTACCCAGACACCCTCAGGAATTGGCTAGGCATTGCTTAATCCAAATAAACTCACACATTAGTATTAATGATCACAGCCCCTAAGACTTTAACTGCCTTTTATTTTTCTACAGTGAAAGCCCATGTCTTCCAATTATACCTTTCTGGCTTACTGTAACTTCTAATGTTTACATCAGGGTAACAAACTGAAGTGTCCTTATTGGGACCGGGATGGTAGTATAGATAAGTGAAATAGACCATGTATAAGACACAATAGTGAGTGTCTCGGAACTGAAGCTTTCATCTAGGTCTAAATATTTTAATGTTATTTAGTTCTCTGCAATGCTCACCTTTAACTACTTACCAGTGCAATTATTTAAATACAGGATGGCCAAAAATTGCATATTTTATTAATTTTTATAAGATAACATGACAGGAAATATAAAAACAACAATTTTATCAAATGTATCCAATATTTTTTCTCTGTATGATCTATTTTAAAACATTCAATAAACAATATAACATTGCAATCTAGACAGTAGTATCTAGTCTCTTTCTGAATTCTTTCTGCATTATCATCATTCTTTGAACAACACATTTTACAGTGTCATTTTGGTCCTTCCTTTTTTGTCAATGGGCACTATAATTTCAATAAAATGTCTACCCGTTAAATGTAGTGATGAAGCTTCTGATGATGGACACTCTGGTTGGCATTTCGCTATCCTGTATTTTTCAATACTTGGTCTATTAGACCTAATCTAAATTGTAAGTGACTTTTTGAACCCCCTTGTTTTGAATAAATAAAAAATAAGTTCCATACTGTTTGGTCCAGAAGGTGCATAAATATTTTATAATAATATTTTTCCTCAATTTTTGATTACAGGATAGCTTGTTAGATGCTGGTCAATTCTATCAACACCAACAGATTATAATCATTAACCAGTACTGGAATATTTTTAGTTTTGTTTCTTCCTTTAAGTTCTTTCATTTCTGTATTATTAACAGTTGACAATAAGGAGATGTCTTTTTTATCTTACCATTTTATAACACAGACTTTTCCTCCTTGATGTGCTGACATTTATCCCTTTTTCAGTTTTTTTTTTTTGCAGATCTTCTGACACGTCCTTCCTATTCAATCTCAGTGTCCCAAATGTGTCTGTTGTGTATTGTAAAAGAATATCACTGAGTTCTGAACAAGTACAAAAGTTATATCTAATATATTTATGCTATGAATTTTTAGATTAAGGCACAAAATTATAGGTTATTTTTCACAAATAAACACAAATTAGTAAAATAAAATAACCAGAACTTATTTATAGATTTCACCACAAACAAACATCAAACATGAATTCAACTATTCTAAATTATATAGTATGCAAAAAATAGTCGATATAAAGCAAACAGATGTATGAGTGTATCTCGTGCAAACAAGAATCGACTGGTTGACACCTGCCTGAGCAACGCTTGGGACACATAAACAAATATGCTGCTGATTAACACTTGGGTAAACTATTAAGTGGTTAAGAATAATTGTACATATTTACAAGGTCATCTGAAACAGGAATTTTAAATCTTTAGATAGGATAGATAAAATTTTCTATATAAAATTACCATATTTTTAAATCTTAGCACCTAATTTTGTTTCTCTCAATAAGTAAATGCTTCAGGCTAAATGCAATGTCTTTGTAGATGATATTGGTCTGACATACATGGGATATGGTTGTGGAATAGGAAACAGGCTGTATTGATCCATTTTCTCTTATGACATTGAAATACCTGGGGCTTGGCTACATCATAAACAAAAAGGTGTTATTTAGCTCACAATTCTGGAGTTTCTAGGGCATGGCACCAGCATTAGTTCAGCTCTCATGAAGGCCTCCTGGCAAACAGCTTTATCATACAAGAGTACATACAAGAGGGAGTGATCGCAGGGCCAAACAGGAAACCAGAGAATGATACAGGCGTCTGGCTTGATCTTCTAATAATTCTCTCTCACAAAAACTAACTCTGGATCCCATGAGAATTACCTTAATCTTTTCAGAAAGAAGTATTCCCAGTGGCCTAAGAACTTCTACTAGGTTCCACCTCTTAGAGGTACATAAGGCCTCCTGAAATTGCGATGTAGGGACCAAGCTTCTAACACAGGAGCCCTTGGGGGACACAACACATTCAACTCATAGCATAGGCTCACTCCATCTACTCACCTAGATCATATGTGTTACTTTTCTGGTTTTTTTTTTTTCTGGATCAAAACTAGTCTGTTCCAGTTCTATTATTTTGTTTACTGTCTCACAATGGATAGCTCTGTTTCACTGTTCCTGCTCAAATTTGACTGACTGTACTCATCAGGGTTCTCCAGAAAAACAAAACCAATAGGGTATAGATACAGATGCATTGATTTCTTATAAGAAATTAGTTCATATGATCATGCAGTCTGAGAAGTTCCACAATTGGCCATCAGCAAACTGGAGAACTAGAAAACCAGTGGTGTAGTTCCAGACTAAGTCTACAAGGTTGACCATCAGGAGAACTAATGATGTAATTTCTGTCCAAGTCCAAAATACCAAGATCTGGAGAGCCTATAGCTCCATTCTGAGTATAAAGGCCTGAGAAGATGGAACACCAGTGCTATAAGTCTTGGTCTGAGGATAGAAAAGTGATATCCCAGCTTAAGCATTTAGGCAGAGAAAAAATTCTCCTTACTTCTGCCTTTTTTTGTCTTCTTGAAGTTCTCAACAGACTGTATGATGCCCATCCACAGTGTGGAAGGCAATCTGTTTTACTTCATCTACGTATTGAAATGCTAATCTCATCCACAAACACCACATATCCATAAATAACTTTTAAACAAATTTCTGGGCACTCTCAGTCACCTTGACACGTAGTATCTATTCATTGTCAACTTGACACACAAACACATCTCCTTAAACCATATTTAATCTTCAGATAAAAATAGTAACAAAGTTATAATTCTACAAACTATGACACAAGGTCATCTGAAACTAGGAATCTTAAATTTCAGATAGCTACATAGATAGGCAGATACATACATAGATAAATATAAAGATAGATAAAATTTTCAATATAAAATTCCCATATTTTTAAATCTTAGTGCCTAATTTTGTTTCTTTTAATTAGTAAGTAAATGGGGGACAACCACATTCAACACATAGCGCAGGCTCACTCCATCTGCCTACTACCCAAAACTCACTAACCCCTCTTCCAAAAGAGGAGGTAAGTCCTTGAATGAAATTTACTCTTCTTCATGTCCCATAACTTGACTACTATGATATAAATTTAACAATAAGTAAATAATAAGATAAAAAGTCAGTACATCTTTTGTTCTGTGATGAACAAGAGGAAAGAAAATGTATATTCATAAACAATAATGTATAAATATTCATGACAGTTAGTCTTCATTTCTGAAACTGGCCATATGGTGATAACAGATATTCTTCCATTGCCCATTCTGTATACACTTTGCCTTCAGTAAGCACCTCAGCAGGTTGGATTATTAACCTGGTGAATTTTATTACGAACTGAATGTTTTCACCTTCCCCAAAATTCATATAGTGATACCCTAATCACCAGTGTGATAGTGTTAGGAGGGAGGGACTTTGGGAGGTGATTAGATCATGAGGACTTCACAGCGTGTGAGCCAGGAAACAGGCCCTCACCAGACACTGAATCTGATAATGCCTTGTTCTTGGACTTTCAGGTGTCCAGAAATGTGATGAACAAATGTTTATTATTATAGTCACCCAGCTTATAGTACAGTATTTTGGTTGTGGTAGACTGAAGGGACTAAGACATGGAGATGACCCAAGCTTCATTCTTGAAGGGTCTGGGCCATTAGTAGTTTTGCAGGAACTGAGTTGTTAAAATTTTCAGTGGAGTTTAAGCACAGAGCACGGTAATGCTGAGTTATTATAAGGAGTTATCTGTGTTCCAGACATACTTTTCTTTACTTCCATTGTGAAGCATCAGTCCAATTTCCCTGTGGTAGTGAGGATCAATCACCCTAACACGGTAACTCCTTTTTTTTTTTTTTGCCTGCTGATTGAGAGGCATAAAGAGCCCAGACTAGCTTCAGGGTGATCTTAACTTCCAGTTCAGTGCAGTCATTCTGTCTCCTGGTAGAAGCATTCCTCCCCATGGAACTAAGTTCTTTATTTTGCAGAGCATAAAGTCTCCAGAACAGGAAGCAAAAATTTTTCTGGTTGGTCACTAGGAGTAACAGTACCACTCCCATGTCCAGGCCTTGTTTGCTGCATCTAGGTCACCCTCGGTGTGGGAAAAACACCACCTTATATTAAATGCTGGTTCAGAACATTGAATCAGGGCTGATTCAGCCCTGAAAGATCTTGCCACCTAGCTGGTATTGGAACTGGGTCTTCAAAAGGCCATTTCATTATTCTATCAAATCATCTGCTTCAAGGTGATGGGAAACAGGGTAGGATTAGCGAGCATGAGCATTGATCACTAATTGCCTCAGAGTGAAGGTGTCAATTCTCTTAAACTTAAAAACCACAAAAATAACATATTGAATCACTTCCAAATCGATATAAGCAATACTTTTAGAATAGTGTTTGAGAGTATAGATTAGCACTGTCCAGTAGAAATATAATGCAAGTTATAAATTTAATATATAATTTTCTAGTGGCCTTTTTAAAAGACATAGAAAGAGGTGAAATTGATTTTAGTAATGTTTAATTTAAACCAATATGTATAGAACATTGTCATTACAATATACAATCAATATAAAGTTATTACTCAAATATTTTGCATTCTTTCTGTAGTATTCTTCAGAATCTGATGTATCTTTGTAAATGCAGTTTGGCTCACCACATTTCAAGTGCTCAATAACCACTTATCATCCATACTGTAGCTCAACTCATCTACCTCATCTATCAAGGGAAAATCTTGATAATACTACCAAATATGGTAACTATGAGGATTAAATCAGACAGATATAAAATGCTTAATATACGTTTGTGTGTTTGGAATCATTTGATATTGGTATGGATATGGATGGATAAAATTATGCCCAAGCATTAACTTCAGCTAGATTCTACATAGCTACATGAAAAAAGCCATTTTTTTTCATGACTCAATGCTTCTAGATGGAAATAAATATTATACGAAACTCCTTACTTGATGGGTACTGAAAGAGAAAATGCTGCCTATGTCTTTAAATACAAGTAAATAGTAAGTTCCTTATAATTTAAATCAGTCAGGACAGAGATTATGCTTTCAGAGTATGTTCTATGTTATTCTTTTTTCTTTCTATTCTGCTTAAAGAAGGGTAATAGATAATTCATAAAAACACATGAAGATAAACCCTGAGTCTTGTTCACTCTGAAAGCATTACTGATCACATTCTTTTACTACTTCCAACACAACAAAATCATTTCCTAAGCTATTTATTCTATCTAATATGTTCTTCCTTCTTTCTTCACTGGGCTGCCTGGTCTCTTTCTATTCTTTAAGTTACAAATTAATGCTAGCTTCAGGCCACATTTTCTAAAATACATCTTTTATTGTCCACTTCAGCGTCATAGTTATTTATTTTATGAGCTTAAGTAACAATTTATAATTTTTAATTTAGTTTTTTTTTTTGTCTGTTGCAAGACTTTTGAATCATCAGTTCAGGATTTATACCTGTCTTGCTCACTAATGAAGTCTTGGCCACTAGCACAGTTGCCTCGCAGAGTAGGAACCAAATATTTCCTGAGTAAATGAGTAAGTGAATAAATGGGCATATGCCATTCTCTTAGTGTTCTGTCGTCACCAGTCCAGACTGAGGAGGTTCACTTGAGATACGGGCAGTCTGAAGAAGAGATGCAGAGCCGGGGACAGAGTAGATATCTTTATTTAGCTGCTCAGCAGCTCAGCTCTGCTCACCTCATCTTTCCACCTGCCCAGCCGCTTACCCATAGTCCTCTTTATTTAGATGCACACACTTGTATCCATCCAGTCTTTAGCTGCTTAGTCTCCCAGGCAGCCCCCTGAACACTCTTGCAGCAGTCCTGGGCCCCTCAGTCAGCCAGCCCTCATAGCAGTCTAGATTTATAGTAGAAATACGCAATAATGGATATGTGCCAGTATCAACATTAGTTATACTATAAGTTATTTACACAGAGACCGTTAGGTGCACCTGTGCTAGAATTTTGCTGATTTGGACTAAATGTCCCTGGAAATCATCCCTACACAACCCTGAACTGTCATGCAGCCATCTTGGACTTCATCTTTCCCCAAACTCATGCACTGAGGGGCTTTCAAAGAAGGAAGTCACAGAAATGACTTCTTAAATGAATATATCCACATCAAGCAGATATGAAAACTCCAGGGATTTTTATAACCTCCAGTAGATTATCAGTTCACAAAGCAGAGACTATGTTTGCACTTGAAACTCACTGCCTCCCAGCATAGAACCTGCCATATTTTAGTTGTGTGTATATGTATGTACTTTATCTGTTGGTTGAATGAATAAAGGAATTTTGGTATGAAATCAAATGCCATGTACCTATACTAGGAGGATTTTACCTAAAAATGAAACCTAGGATGAGTTATAAAGAAGTGTAATAATTACAGATGATTTAAGACCTGGACACTACAATAGAAATGAAATATATATGTGTTTTCTTTTACATTTTTTCCCAAAAGGGACCTACTGGCTTACCTGGAGAAGCTGGGATAACTGGAACCATCGGTGAAAAGGTATTTCACTGTTTTGTTTTATAGTAAGAGTTCTAGGCTAAATTCAATTCTTTAAATACAAATAGAAGGCAACTACCTTATAATTTAAATCAGTTGGGAAAGGGATCATCCTCTTGAAGTTTGTTCTATGTTACTCTTTCATATGACATTTTATTTTAATTGGAAATAACTCTAACACATTACCTCTACTGAAACTCTTAAATATATTGAAATATAGATGATAACTTGTTTGTTTCTAATTTTTAAGAGGCAGAATATCCTTTTAGTTAAAAAGATGTATGGAAAGAAAATAAGAAACTGACAGTCTAGGTATAGGACAAAAATTTATTATTTAAATCTACTTTATGATAGTGAGCCCCCTATAGGAAGCAATTTTGAAAGAGAAGAATGTTATCAATTTACATTTCTTGTTCCCCCATCTCATGTATTCTTGTTTCTATTCCCATCCTTTCTGTTTTCTTTCTCTACGGTTTCCTCTCCTTTCCCCTCTATTTATTCAAAACCAAACTGTTGGACTCAGCTGAGTTCCCATCTCCTGTATGAAGTCTCTTCAGATTTTTCTAAAATCCCCCCTGAATTCTTACCTTTCTGGAGCAGGCTCTAAGTACTCTAGCACAGGTTAAATTCGATTGTCCTGTAATTGTTTGATTTCTGTTCATACCGGTATCACATTTGCAATTACTTGAAAGTAGAATGTTTTTAAAAGAGCTCTCATTTAGTACAGTGTGATTAATATATATTTATTTTCATTATCAAAAATCAGATAGTTTTATACTTTTTTCATGCTGATTTACTTCTGTGTGGCTAATTCTTCTATAGTAAGATTTTGACAATCCCGGGAATTTTAATATGAATTAGTTTAATCCTTTTAATCTGCTAAAGCAGATTTGATTATCACAATCTGCCAGAACTATTTCTGTGGTGCTTACTTATGGTAGAGTGTATTTGCAGAAATTACAGAAATAATTTTTTTCAATGGTTAAACAGATTAGTTAATTTCCACTATGCTTTGATACTTTGTTCTCAAATTTTGCATATCTCATAAAATTGTAAGCATTTCCACTTACAAAAATTTCAGCATCATACTTGCTTAGTATTGTCTTGTTTATCCATGATTTCTATTTTCTTCATTTTAAATTAGACATTTAGCATTTTTCTTTGAAAACATCTTTAAGAGAATTTTTATTATATTTAAAGTCACAATTTTAGGTAAAAATGCAAAATTTGGAAATTTAAAAATCATTGACAATGAGGATGAGATATGTATGTATGGTGTGATTCTAACAATTTTCCTTTCTAGCTTTAGCTCAATCATTACTCATTAATGTAGCTCAATGTTACTTTCTTTTCTTTATTGTTTTAAAAGGGAGATCGTGGAAGTCCAGGGCCTCTGGGTCCCCAAGGGGAAAAAGGTGTTATGGTAAGAGCTCAGCAATTTGAAAAATGTTTCCAAAACAAATAATAAAGCTAAGGTATTTCACAAGTAGAATTGCCTGAGCTAGAACTTAAATAAGTTTAAAAAAGCTATTTTATAATAAATTTCCATTAATATTTTCTTTTAACAAGAAATACTATATGCCACCAAAGTACTAAAAAC
>PVJO010034241.1:0-11639 GCA_004026905.1 Hystrix cristata | reverse complement strand
GATGCCGACACGGGGAGAACGACCTGTGGACCTGAAGGCAGAGACCGGGCCATGTACACACGAGGCATGATAAACTGATGGACATTTGGATTAAAAATATTATTACGGTAAAAGACACGCTGCCCTCAGTTCCCCTCAAAATGCTCCCTCTTGCTTCAACGCGCTCACCTCCTCATTCTTGCCACTTTCTGGAGCAGTTCTGCAAGTCCTGCCTTGTGAGTCTTTAGTTGCACAGTCATGGCTGCCTTGATGTATCGAATTGATACAAGATGTTTACTTTTCATGCTCATTTTGGGAAGAGCCACAAATCACACAGTGCCAGATCCAGTGAATAAGGTGGACGAGGACACATTGTAATGTTTTTATCTGACAAAACTTGCCATGAACATTTTGAGTCAATTCAGGCCATTGAGGCAGCTGTGAGAAGACACTCATGAAAGAGGACTTCCAGAGCTGCCTCGGAAAGTGGTAAGAATGATGGGATGAGTGTGTGCGAGGCAAGAGGAAGGATTCTGAGGGGGATTAATAGCACCATGTCTTTTACTGTAATCAATTGAAGCATTTTTTAATTGAAACACTCGCTGTATTTGTTCATTGCCCTGCGCACAATGCCGAGGAATGCCCAAGATTTCCAGAAATCCGCCAGAACACCTTGACCTCAAATTTCCAGCCTCCGGAACTATGGGACAATAAATTTCTGTCACGTAAGTCCAGAACCAAGCAGCAAGACTCCCAGAACGTCCACACAGAGATGTGTCCGATTACAAGCACAGGCTCTGCCTGCCCCAGCTCAGGTGGGTGCTGAGAAAGTCTTAGTCAACCAAAACTGCAGAAAAGATGCTGGTAGTTCATCCCTGGGTGACAGGGTGATAGTTTAAGAGCAAAGAGGTAATCAAGGGGAAAGAGCACATCGAGAAGGCAGACTGTCCCAGTCTTAATTTACTCCTTCATTTAGATTGTAAGTTCTTGCAAGATACTGTGAGACGCCATCTGTCTTTTCTTCCCGGGACTTCCCTGCCGTATGACCCAAGCGTCCCAGATGGAACTGCACAGGGCTCAGAGAGGTTCGCAGACGCAGGCCTGGCCAGTGGGTGCCCTCTTGGCTGGAGCTGGAACCTGGCTGTTCCCCGGGGCAGGGCCCTTGGTACATGGCTATTGAGTGACCATGTTCGATGATGTTGAGCGAACAGGTCCTACTTCATGTGTTGGTGTCTTAGGTTTTTCCTTTTAGAGTAAGTTGTCCCAAGATGTACCGAACAACTCAATTTCTACAGGATGTTTCAGAAGCAATTCTTGATAGTCCCTGGAAACCCCGTTCCCAGCGGTCCCGAGTGCCATCCTCTGGGTGGGTCCACTCCATCCTCCACTCAGTACCCAGCTGGGAAGAAGGACCAGAATGTGCTCTTCTGCGGCCGATCAGGAGGCCGCTCTGAGAGAGGCCCTAACGACCAGCTGTGGGATGCACGACCCCGAGTCTAGTTTTGCTAATGCTCAGTTTGGGGGAGGAGGTGTTAAATTAGACTTCAAACATATAAAATGGAGTCCTGTAGCCTGAACATCATTCTTAGGTGGAATAAAAAGCTTGATACATGACAGGAACTGAAAGTGCATCTGACAGCTAGGATTCCACAGTCAGGCTGACCACTTGCCAGGGTTCAAGGTGAAGGGCCCCGAGGGAGACCCAGAGGGAATGAGCTGCAGTGGGGTACGGATTGCACTGGGGTCTCTACATGTCCACCGACTAGAGGTCACCGGGGAGAGAAGTCCTCACACGTAGCTGTGAGAAGTGACCCTCAGACCAGTAGACTGAGCACTTGGAGAACTCCATCAGTAGAAATCTAAGTACACTGAGCCAGGTGTGGTGGTGCACGCCTGTACTCCCAGCAGTTGGGAGGCTGAGGCAGGAGATCAAGTATGGGCTATGTTACGGTTTGTGCCTAAATGTCCCTCCAAAGCCTCAAGTGGTCACAGGTGAGGCTTTTTCAGAGGTGGCTAGATCTAGAGTGTGTGATGCTGGGATTAAGGGCATGTGATTACTAAATCAATCCACTGACTGGTTTGGCACCACTCTAATCCTGGCAGGCTGGATAAGATATAAGGGACAGAAAGAGGCTTGCCTGCCCCTTGCTTGCCTTGCTGTGCCTGTCTGCCTGCCACCCTGCCTTGGAGCCGGCCAGCTATGAACTGAAACCTCTAAGAACTGTGAGCCAAATAAACCTTTCCTTCCTTAACTTTGGCTGTCTCAGCAAGAAGAGAAAAGTAACTAAGTCAGGCTACATAGCAAATTCAAGGTCAACCTGGACTACACAGTGTCAGCCCGACTCGAAAAACCAAAATACATAAATAAATAACAACAATAGCAAAAAAAATATATAAAAACAAAAACCATAACCCCATATGACTACAGGTACCATTTATTTATAAGACATAAAATACCACTGCACTGATGTACAGTGTACAGTTACAATGTACATTGTGACCCAGATGCAAATAAGCAAACTGCAAAGAATTCTGCGAACTAGACTTCAAGAGAAGTTCTACTTCCGTCCCATACCCCAGTGGAGGCCTTGTTCACTTCGTCTCTCTGCAACATCCTGGACTCCGTGTGCATGAGGCGCAGGGCAATGTGCGCCCTCCCAGTCCCATGTTAGCTCCTATCTTCCTTTCTCTAGGGCAGTCCACACACCATCAATAGTGGATGATGGAAATCGTTCTTATTAAAAAGTCCAGATGATTTCTTGACCTGAGATTGAGGACAGTCTACTCAACAGCATCAACTAGCCAATGTTTCTGGGAAAGCAGTAATCTTTGCATATTTAGCTAGAAACTCTGCTTTACCACTGGGAAGTTCTGCAGAAATCGACACCATTTTATTTGCTATCCCCCCCCCCTGCCACATTCCACTTTGTGATTGTTCTTGGAGAGCTGCACATTATTTTTTTTTATGCTATTAAAACTGTCAGGCTAAAATTATGTCTTTTATCTTGCTTACTCCATGAGGACTGCAGACTTGGCTGTGCACTTTTGAAGCAGCTTACGCTTTCCAGACCATTACTGCTGCCTCCCACAGCCAGAGAATGCCACGGGCAGACTGCTTTGGACACGCAAACTCTACATCCGCTGTCTGCACTGTTCTCGTGGCTGACTGCGATAATCAAGTGCACATTCTGCACAGTGACCAGATGACTTAGTTTACAGTCTAGGGAGAACAAATGGCGATTTAGGAACCAGAGCCAGAAGCCAAGCTTCCGACTCCAGCACAGCTCTTTCCATCACGGTCACCTCTGTCCTGGGCTTTCAGATGCCCCCTTCATCCTGCCTGGCCACCGGCTGAGTGAGTGGCTGGAAGCACACAGCGGGTCTCGCGTCCTAAGGGGAGCCGTCCTTACAACCCTCTGGGTGTGACTCGAGGGCTGCGCTGCCTCAGAGACAGCCCTGTGATGCAGCTGTGGCCTCTCTGTCTGATGGGCTGAATTCCGAGACCCTGACAACCCGGGAGATGATCCCGACGGCCTCTCCTGGAGGTGCCACCCCGTCATCTGCCTGGAGCGGACGCAGGTCTTACCGCAAGGCAAGAATTGAATTGAGTGAACGAATTCCAGTACCCTGGAATTGAATGAGTGAACGAAGACGAGGCAGATTGAGAGCAAGCACGCAGGGTGTCTCAGGGCCTTGGCTATGGCCAATGCTGCTTCTCTTTCCCCGGCTGGTGTGTCCTCTCCTGCCACTGACCGTGAGGAAAGAAGGCTGCGAATGGCTGCGTACTATGGGAAACCCTCAGTGGGTGTTATGAACTCAGGCAGTACTTACGTCCTGTTAGGAGAGGAAGGACTGAGAGAGGGCTGATTTACAGGACGAGGTCTTGAATGCAGCTTTTCCCAGTCACAGACGGTTCATGTCTCTTCTACCGTGGACTTTGTGGTCACGATGGCCAGCTGGCCATGGCAGTGGTATGTGGGTGGTGCTTAGGCATGAGGAGCTGGGGCTGCCTCTCCTTTTGGGAGTATGCTGTGGGATAATAATGTCCTGTTCCACTTTGTCAGTCAATGCCAGGTAGAAGGGCCCTACTGGGATAGTAAGCAGATGGCCAGTCTGTCTGTCTGTCTGTCTCTTCCCTGGGATGCTACACTAGACTTTCTCCTCCATCTTCAGAGAAAGCTTCTATTTGCCTGTACATACCTGGAGCTCAGTTTGTTCTGTGGCAAAGGTGGAAAAGAAGGAATTACAATGCAGGAGCCAACCTTGGGGTGGAGCTGAACTCTGGGAAGAGGAGCTAGGCCAAGGGTCTGCTCCTTCTCTTTGTCCTAGTGCTCCACCCCCCAAGGGGCAGCCTCATTTGCTTTATGTGTAAACAACAACAAGCTGGGTGGGGAAGCAGCCCAGAACCGCACCCACCACATCCACCTGCAGGGGTGAGACCTAGGGAGGCCAGGGCCATTGTTTTCACGCAGTCTGAAAAAGCCATGGTAAGAGGGATGTGGCTTCGAGCAGCTGCAGAAGGAAGAGCCTGAGGCCAAGGGATGGTAGCTCTTGAGAGTTCTGGTTCGACAGAAGGAAGAATGGTTAACCGTGAGTCTCTCTAGAGAGTGGTAACTATCTCTGGCACTGCGAATCTGGCCAGCCACACTGTGGCCACGTTACCTCCTTGAGCAGAGGAGCAGAGAGATGTGTGGCAAGCAGTCAGATGTTTTGATTCTGTGCCCCTCAAGACTACACAACATGAGGCCAAATCATTCATCGGAGCTGACGGTTACATACGACCCCGTATAATTACCACAAGGTCCTCCAGGAGGAAATCAGGTTCATCATGAGAAAGATGCTGCCCCTAAGTAATACGATAAATGAGGTGGGAGTGAAGGACACGGACCCTGCTGGATGACCCCACTCGGTATGACCTCCTTTGCATGCGTCACTTTTCGTGCTGCGCAATGTGGACACAATGATGGTGACTACTTGCCAGGGGTGCTGGGAAGAGCAGCTGAAATAACAGGTCACTGAGAACTTGCCGTGGGCCAGGCACTGTTTTAAATACTTATTACTACTCACTGTTTTACAAATGCAGAATCGCAGGCAAAGAGGGTGAGTGACTTACTCGTGGCTTTACTATAGCTAGGAAGAGGCGCAGCCAGGATTAAACTGCACTAGACTTTTCCATACTCTGTCCAAACACTCAGCACAGTGCCTGGTGCAAAGCAAGCACTCCATGTGTGAGCTATCATTGCAGGGCAGGAGAGTGATGTAGTGGTGAAGAGGGAGTGCTCCAGAGCTCTGTGTGGGCTGTTCTCCTCTGCAAACTGGGCATATAAATGTCTGTCTCACAGGGAAGCTCAAAGGTGAAATGATTAAATATGCATAAAAGAGTTAAAGACATCCTATCACAGTGATTCATGTATATTCATGTTCATAGGAACATAATTAATAATCGCTAAATCTTAAAAGTGGCCTATATGTTCATCTGCACATGAATGGATAAAGAAAATGTGGTCTACATACACAATGGAGTACTACTCTGCTATTAAGGATTTAATTGAGTCATTTGTCAGAAAATGGATGCACTTTGAGACCACAATGTTAAGTGAAATAAGTCAGACATACCAGTTTGAATATTGCATGGTTTCTCTTACACAGGAAACCAAAGTATAAGTAAATTAAAGAGCAAAATAAAAGATAGATTAAAACAGGGAGACAGATCTTTTGCAAATGGGAAGGGGATGTTCAACATCACTGGTCATTCGAGAGATGCAGATCAAAACAACACTAAGATACCATCTCACCCCAGAAAGAGTAGCTATTATCAAGAAATCAACCAATAACAAGTGCTGGCGGGGCTGTGGGGGAAAAAGAAACCCTCCAACACTGTTGGTGGGAATGTAGACTGGTCTAGCCACTGTGGAAATCAGTGTGGAGATTCCTCAGAAAACTACAACTAGAGATTCCATTTGACCCAGCTATTCCTCTGCTGGGTATCTTCCCAGAAGAATTAAAATCATCATATCACAGTGATATATGCACAACCATGTTCATAGCAGCACAATTTGTAATAGCTAAGTCTTGGAAACAATCTAAATGCCCAACAACTAATGAATGGCTAAAGAAGATGTGGTTTTTCTACACAATGGAGTACTACACTGCCATAAAAAAGGATAAACTAGAGTCATTTGTATGTAAATGGATGTTCTTTGAGAACATACTATTAAGTGAAATAAATCAGACACTCATGAGTACACATCGAATTGTTTCTCTGATGTGAGAAACCATAAGTGTAAATAAGAACAAAGGGGTAGAATAGATATTATGTTTAAAAAAAAAAGAGATAGTATTCAAAAGAGAGAACTAGATAGGGAAAAGGGGGATAAAGAAGAAGGATAAAAGAAAAGTAAGATGAAAGGGAAAAAATGGAAAAGTGTAAATAAACTTGTTGTAAATAGAGAGGGATGGGTGAATGGAAGGGCGGGGAGGGGAAGAGGAGGGAAAGCCAAGATACGTCATGTACAGGTACAAAATAACTATGCTGATTATGATCATTATGTATACAATGTACCAATACATGTTCTTGGTAAAAATAAAAATTAAAAAAAAATGTATATTCCACCCCCCAAAAAAAAGAGCTAGGAGGGGGTAGGAGAGAGCATAGGAAGGGGATGTAAAAAGAATGAAAATATGTTCTGTACATGTACCAACTCTCCACGATGAATGTAATCATTATGTACTGCAAACATGTACTAATGAAAACATTAAAAAAAATAAAAAATATTAAAATACTTAGAAGAATGCCTGACAAATAATAAGTGTTCAATGAATTACCTAATATGATATAAATATGGCTTAGATTACAAACACATACAGAGATGTTTAATGTGTTACTATAACAGAAAGTTATGCCCGTAGCTCTAATATCCATAAATGAACGGCAGAGTCGTCCACTCAAGAAGCAGTAAGGAGGCATCACTACCAACCACACAGCACACAGCACAGTCCGCTTCTTCAACTGCTTCATGCTTAACCAAACCCCAACTCCTATATATGTGTGTAGGTCCTCAATCCTAGTGGATGGTGATGATGTTTTGCTGATGGTTATTCTCCCCGTCTCTCCATCTCTGGCTAAATTTCAGGTGCAATTTCCAAGATTTGGCGAGTCAAGGAGAAGGACTGTGGAGGCACCCTAAGGACAAAATGGGACGTTTTCCACTGACTTTTTTTTATGCAGTAAGTTATCAGGAGACACCAAAGACTGAGCCAAACACAGAAACTGCAATCTTCTACTAAAGCTGGGGCAGAGGAGCTGCCATCCTACCTGGTGAGCTTGGTGCCGATCTGCTGCCTCAGCTCCAGCCTCTCCTCATCCGTCTGCCTGGGCAGGATGTTCTTTTCTTCCAGCTCTCGCTTGGAGGGCCTGTTGCTGAGTTTGATAGCTAAGGAGTCCTTTCTGCAGACCTTCATGGCCAGGGAGCCTACAGAAGGGAGAACTGAGTCAGTGAACACAGACATGTATCTGCCTGGACTCCCAACGAGCTGACGGTGGGCCTTACGGTAGGAGGCAGGAAGGAAGGTACAAAGGGCTGAACGCCTGAGAGGTCTGAAGACCACAGGTCCTAGAGTCCCTGTCATCACCACTTTCCAGACACCCAGCACTGTGGGGAGCAGTGATTGGGTCTCTGTTCTGCAGAAACTCCAGGATGCACACAACATCACAGAGGACCGGACTGGCTGCCACAGCCTGCAGAGGGGAGGACCACATGTAGCGGGCTGGTAGGAAACTGCATCTGGGCATACTCAGGGGTAATGAGAGAGATCTGCTCCTCTGGGCCTGGGGCGGGTGACAAGGAACAGCTGGGTGGAGACAGAGGGGTGGGTTTGGGGCAGGAGTGGAGGTAGGGACTGTAAAACAGGCAACATTCTGGGTCTGTGCTTTCTTTTCAAGGTAAGGGTTTCTGAGCAGCCAGGCTGGGGCTTTCTCACATCTGGTATAAGTCTGTGGTTCCACCTGGGATCAGTTTTGCTCTCCAGGAAGCAGCTGGTAAAGTCAAGATTTGTTTTTGGTTGTCAGATCTGGGGCTGCAGGGGAGGCTGTGACAGGCACCTGGTGGGGGGAGGCCAGAGAGGCTGCTAACTACCCTGCAATGCACGGGGCAGCCTCCAGCGCCCAGGGCATCTGGGCCAGTCAAGTGTGCAAGGCTGAGAATCCTGGCGTAAGGCATTCAACCTGGCACCACCATGAACAGCGGCCGAGCAGCTGCGTCCTGGGCTGCTGAGGTCTCTGGTTGCCCCTCTGGGACTCTGCCCTCCACACTGCTCTGGTCATTTCTTGGCTCACCGGGACTCTTAGCAGAGCTACCCGGAGGCTGTTAAGGAGAGAGCAAGAAGCAGCGAGCTGGGGGCTCCTCTGGATTTTATTTAGTAGTGCTTTTCTTCTTTCTTCTGCCACTGGGTGTAGAACATGGACTTTGGAATCAAATCCCAGCACTGGTTCAGCACTCCTTCTTGCTCTTTCTTCTCCCCTTATTCATAAAATGGGCTAAATAGTGTCCACGCCCCATGGCTGTGGGAAGACACAGACAGAGAATAGCATCTCAGCACATTTTCAGGCTTCTAGCACATACTCAGTAAGTGGGCGCTATGATTATGAATTTGTTTATTAAAAAGTTGGTCAAATATCAGGCTGCATTCATATTACTAAAATTTATTACTCATGGCCAGAGTGATAGAGATTTTGAACTCTGCTTTCTCCATTTCTTGTCTTGTCTCATAGCACATTTGAAGCTGATGAGGTGCCCTTAAACATGAGTAGCTGCATCCGATAGTGTTAGGTATTGGCTGCTTTCTAGAGTGGGAAAAAATGTTTACCCCCCACCTCTCAAGGGGGAAGCGTGTGACTCAAAGAAAGCAGCAAAGAGCGAGCCATGGAAGAGGAAGGAGGGGTGGCAGGGTGGTGCAGCGTTTAGAACTAGGAGGGGAGTTAGAGCATAGTTAGCTTCTCAGATCGCTGCTAAAGAAAGTGATTGCAAAAGGGGACCAAGAGACGGAAGGGGACGGAGAAAGAGTGAGATGTGTCATGTGCGCGCACAACTTTCCACAATAAATGTAATCACTATGCACTGCAAATGTGGACCCATAAAAATAAAAGAAAGGAAGCGAGGCTCGGAGAGGTTGATTCGGCTATGACTCGGGGCTGGTTAACAGCAGAGCCGGACCAGAAGAAGGCTGCACACCAGGCCAGCCTTCCCTCCCCCACAGCAGGCTCCCTCCCTCCCGCGGTGACGCACACACGTACTGGTGTACAGCGAGCTGTCGTCATCTTCGTCCTCCTCCTCCTCCTCCTCTCTCGTGTAGAGGCAAGAAGAGTCTTCGTAGTCCGACTCATGAGGCACGTTTTCTTTATTGTCATCACATTCAATCACAACAGTTGGCACTTGTCTTATTTCCGGAAGGCCCAGAGGTCCCGCTTTGGTGACACTGTCACTCGAGTGCAATCCAGAGCTGTGGTAAGAAGTGGGACAGGAGACTCGCTGCTCAGAGCTGTCGAAAATGCAGGAGGAAAGAGGAAACTCATTCTAGCAAACATGTCATATAACTGCCCCCAAACTGTTCTAAAATTCAGTTGTTCAAGCCAGGTGGTGGCCTGTAATCTCTGCACTCTGGGAGGCTGAGGCAGGAGGATCCCAAGTTTGAGCCCAGCCTGGGCAACTAATAAGACTCTGTTTCAGAATAAAACAAGGGCTAGGGATGTAGTTCAGTGCAAAGACCCTGACTGGGTTCAGGTCCCAGTGCTGGGAAGAAAAAAGAATCAGTGATGCATTCCTAAGAGACAAAGGGTCTAGCAGGCAATGTGACTCCATCTCTCATCTTACTGCTCAGCATTTTGGGATAGCATAGCTTCCTGAGGGGGGTAGTGGGACGCGGTAGGAAAGAGTTTGAATGCCCTGCAGATGGGTGCTGGTGACGGCTGCACAGCAATGCCACTGAACTACACGCTTAAAAATGGTTAAGGTGGCATTGTTTTGGGCAGTACTGGGGATGGAACCAAAGGGCACCCCGCCACTGGGCTACACCTCAGCCTTTGAAATTTTGAGACAGGGCTTCTATGAGGCTGGCCTCCAACTTCTGATCTTCCTCCTTCAGCCTTCTGTAAGTAGCTGGAATTAAAGGTGTGAGCCCTGCACCTGGTTTAAGATTATGCTCAGTATATATACCATAATTAACTTGGTTTTTTTTTTAAAAAAAGGAAATATAATTCCACAAGTATTTCTAGTTAAAGTCAGTGTCTTCAAGGACCAGAGGAAGGTTCACTCGCAACCCGCACATGTCAGGGGTAAAGAAGTAACTTGGTGGGAAAGCCAGAGATCCACACAGAAAGATAATATAGAAGGTTCAAGTTTTCGAAAGCTGTGCAGGGTGGCTGGTAGGGATCCAGGGTGGGTGGGGGAGATTTAAAATGTTGTGGATGGAGAGAAGGAAAAAGAAGAGGACTGGAGCAGGGTATGGTGGCACACATCTGTAATCCCAGCACTCTGGGAGGCAGAGGCAGGAGGATTGTGAGTTTGAGACCAGCCTGGGCAACTTTCTGAGATGCTGTCTCAAAAAAGAGTTGGGGAGGTAGCTCAGTGCGAAGGCTCTGGGTTCAATCCCCAGTACCGGCAGGGTTAAAGAGAACTGGGGGAGACCTGAGGATGAATATAGGGTAGCGGCCGTGGGAGGGATGACAGAGAATGGGCCAACCAGAGATGGCGTCTGCCCACGGCAGCAGGCAGCCACAGCCAAAGCTGGTCTGCTCTGTCCTTTGTTCTTTCGGCAGGTCAGTTTTCTAACAAGTGACAATGGTGCTCTTGGAGCAACTCAGATCAAATATGTTTTTTAATTAAAAGGCAAATGGCTATATCATGTCTTTTGAAAATAAATATTTTCTTAATAAAGTCTACGTAAGCATCCTGTAGCAATTTAGAGTCCTTCTGATGACAGCCTCTTCATGAATTCAGCAAAAATCATGAGAATTGGAACCAGAAACACAGAATTGAATGTTTTCCCCTTTTTCAGTATTAGAGATGAAACCCCGAGTCTCACACATGCTGGTCAAGAGGTTGGCCGCTGGGCTATGCACCAGCCCAGCAAAATCTTTAGTTCTTTTTCAGATTCATTAAGAATGGGATTTCTTTTCTCACTTACGAAATTTATGAACCCAGGAAACTCAGTAAATTTTACCGTCTAAAAGTGTTTAACACTCATAAAGAAATGGGCTGCAAGGTTATACCACCTATCAGTGAGTTTTAAATTCAAGTATTTTATACTAAAGAAATCTTACTCATGATACACGAAGTCATGAGCTCCCTTTGAAGCTTTTAATTATGCTTTAAATTATTGCTTTGTCTAATTTAAATTCAATTAACTTTCTTTTATTGTTTCCAAAGACCTGTTTTTCTCTTTCCATTTTTCACATAACTCTTGGGTGACACAAATGGAAAATCCAGTTAACACACTGCGAGCTATGATGTTGGAGGCAATGAACTAAATCAATGTAAAAAACCTTCAACTACTGAAAAACACAGTGTCTGGCTGGGCTGGGGTGGAGGTCAGGGGTACAGTGCTTGCTTAGTACGTGTTAGTACGTGGAGGGCCTGGGTTCCATCCCCAGCAGCGCATGCGCA
>PVJO010034240.1:0-11193 GCA_004026905.1 Hystrix cristata | reverse complement strand
ACGCTTCCGGGACACCTGTGCTGTGCTCCTGTGCAGGTGACGCTCACAGTGTCTTGCGAGATCCGAGAGTGGGGACCCTGACTTTGTTAGTCTCAGTAGTCACAGCACCCAGTGTCAGGTAACCAGTAGACACTCAGTGGGTGAAGGGGATCACATGGGGGTCCTCAGGGGGCCAGGAGCCATCAGGGAGGAAGGGCCAGGCAGAGCTGGCCAGAGTCTAGAGAGCTGTGATCATCAGGTGTGTTCGTCAGGGTTTTCTACAGAATGCAGGAAGGTAGGACAAGGGAGAGAGAGACAGAGACAGAGTGAGACATTAATTATAGGGATTGGCTCACATCCTTATGAAGGCTGAGAAGTTCCATGATCGTCGTCAGCAAACTGGAGACCCAGAAAAGCTGGTAGCAAAATCCAGTCTGGAGGCCTGACGCCCTGGGGAGCCTGGAGGCCTGACGCCCTGGGGAGCCAATGGCGTGGATCCCAATGGTGTCAGTCCTGGTCCTACAGGACTGAGATGTCCCTGCTCTACACTCAGGCAGAGAAGAGACCGACCCAAATAACCGAGTCCCTGGGGGGCCCAAGGCACAGTCAGATTGGCACACAGCATTAACCATCACATCTGATAGGTGATTTTGGAGTCCACTGACATCACCCAGCTCCTCCTGTCAGCTTTGTCACAGGCTCCATTTGCATTCGCCTTTTCTGAGATGGGGTCTTGTGTTGCACAGACTGGCCTTAAACTCCTAGGCTCAAGTGATCCTTCTGCCTCAGCCTCCTAAAGTGGCTGTGACTGCAGGCGTGTACTACCATGCCTTGCCTAATGTATTATTTGAAATTATTATTATTGATAGTAATCATCAGTGTATATGGTGCTTCAATAAAATTGTTAGCTGACTCATATAATACCAGGTATACTGGGCAATTTTCTAAGTACTTTACGTATATTAACTCATTCAGTTTCAAAGCAACCTTCAGAAGTAGCTATTAACTTTTGTCTTTGTTTCTGTTTTTGTTTTCTGGGTGTTTGAACCCAGGGGCACTCAAGAACTGAAGGCACATTCTCAGCCCTTTTATTTTTTTATTTTTATTTATTTATTTATTTATTTGGTGCTGAAGACCAAACTCAGAGCCTTGTGCTTGCAAGGCAAACACTGTAACCACTGAGCTAAATCCCCAGCCCCCTCAGCCCTTTTAAAAATTTTTTCATTTTGAGTTGCGCAGCTTGGCCTTGAGCTTATGATCCTCCCACTTCAATGTCTGAGTAGCTGGAATTACAGGCAGGCACCATCACATTTGGCATTATCTATTACTATTAGCCCTGTTTTGTAGATGGGGAAACTGAGGCACAAGGCAGTTGAGTGACTTGCTTAAAACCACATATCCAGAAAGTGTTGAAGCCCCAAATCTCTTTTGAGAGGCCAGCCCACAAGTAAGAGATGGAGATAGGACTTGAACTTGTGGATTCTGGTTTGCAAGCGTCCTCCAACACCCTCCTCCGCCTGCAGAATCACCGGTGTGTTCCCTGCACCGCGGGTCCTGAAGACCCTGTGGCCCTTCCTCCTTTCCATACAGGCCAACACTCTTGCTCACAGGTGCCCCCTCCACGGTCCACCTGTCTGAGCAGCTGCTTGCTGCTAAGCTGTTTTTTGTACAGAGCTCATGTTGTGACTCTTAAAAAGAAATGTGTGGGATGAATAAGCACCTAAAAATAGCCCAGGATCAATTTTGAGGGGAGGAGGCCGTGTTTTCCCTTCTCTTCCCTCTGCCTCCTCCCTCTTCCCCCCAAGGGGCTGTAAACTGCTGTTGGCTGACAGCTGGGCCAGGCTGGCTTCCTGTAAGGCTGTAATAACATGGAATTAGCCTGGCTGCCACCTGCCCCGGGGCAGGGATGCTAGTGCGTGGTCACTGCAGCCATCTCTGAGCTGGTACTTCCTGTCCTCTGCCTGGTCCATGCTTCTGGGACACATCTTTGCTTCAGAGATCATTGGACAGGGACAGACTTCTAGGTGTGTCCTGCTGGGTGGAACAGTGGAAAAACCTCGCAGTCTGAGGCAGGCGGCATCTGGGCCGAGCCACAGAGGGTGCCCCAAATCGCTGCCTGCGAGGGAGACCAGGCGAGCTGAGGCACAGAGCCTGGGCCCCTAGGCCAGACTTCCAGGCCATGTGCTGACTCAGGGGCTTGGTTGTGTGGCTCCGGTCTGTCTGGGTGCCTCTAAGAGGCCCCTTTGCCCATGCTGGCCACACACAGCCTGTCCAGGAAGGCTTTGGAAATCTAGAAGATTGGCCAGGGAGGGTGGTGCACTACACGCCTGTAATCCCAGCACTTGGGAAGCTAAGGCAGGAGGATCACCATGAATTCAAGGCCAGCCTGGGCTACATGGTGAGACTCTATCTCAAAAAACAAAAACAAATCCAGAAGGTAAGTGCTGCTGCCCTAACCTGTCAGTGAAAAGCAGCATCCCAAGACCAGGCCTGTTTTCTTCCTCAGCAAGGTCTGTCTTGCAGAATGGTGCCAGGGTACCCCAGGCATTTTTGAGTAGTGAGCCATGGGAGGTTTCCTCCTTTTTCCTGTCAGATGTGCAGAAAAGCTGTGGACACTGTGTTTGTTTTTGTTTGTTTGTTTGTTTTGTTTTTGGTACTGGGGATTGAACTCAGGGCCTTGTGCTTACTGGGCAAGACACTGTGTTTGATACGGAGGGGGCAGTATAAAAAGGATAAAAGGCTCCCAGGAGCAAAAGGGTTCAGAGGTCTCTTCTTACAGTGAGGTTCTGCCAAGGGATGGAAAATTCCAGGTGGAAGCTTGGAAATTCCCAGAGCAGGAGAGGCGGTAGGGGAAGTGCCACACTTCCTGACCTCCTGCACCCCTCGGCTTCAGCCAAGACCCGGGTGGGGGTTCCTGAGTCTTAGCTGTGGTTGTTCAGTTGTTTCCAGTCTTGGCTGTAAATCAGTGTCCTGGGGCAGCACAAAAGTTCTAATGCCCAGACTGACTCCAAGTGGGTTACATCAGAATCCCTGGGGTGAGTGTTGTCCCAAGTGATTGTCATGTGCGTCTGGGCCAGAGAACACGGCTAGCAAAAGCAGCCCCCGTTTTACTCTGTCTTGTTTCTTGACTTCTGATTGCTCAAGTTCAGAGGGAGGCACGACTGTGCATAGTATCTGCTTGGCTAAAAAGGTGCTTCTGGGCACAGTGACACACCTGTTAACCTCGCTACTTGAGGCTGAAGCAGGAGGATTCCAAGTATGAGCCCAGCCTGGGCAACAGAGTAACTTAACAGGACCCTGTCTCAAATTTTTAAAAAGGGGCTGGGGATGTTACACAGTGTGAAGGCTCTGGATTCAATCATTACTACCCCCCCCAAATAAAAAGGACTGGGGTGCAGTTCCGTGTAGAGTCCTTGCCTAGCATGTACACAAAGCCCTGGATTCCATTCACACACACACACACACACACAATCTGAAGTCCTATTGCTACCACTGTGCTCATGATCACCACTTGGGACACACTCCAAGGAGCTTGAAGTATTGGCAAAGTGCTTTTCTATAATATCATTGTAAAAGTTTCCTTAAAAACACAGAAAGGAGAGGATCCATGTGAAAGCTGTATTTAAGGTCCAAAGGGGTTTAGAATCAAAGCCCATGACCCGCAGCCAGTCAAACAGCCCCTGCTCTGCTGTACCTGGGCCTGCCCTGGCGGACTCATCCTGCGGCCAGCCGAGCCTCCCTGGCCCCACTGACACCAAGATCTTGACTCTTGGATCTTATTTCTGACCTGCCCACGTTGCAACGTGTCTACCGTACTGCCTTCTCTTATCCCACTTCCCTGAAGACAAGGCCCTTGTCCTCGTCACTCCAGATTCTTTTTCTTTCCCGCAGTACTGGGGGATCGAACCTAGGGCTCCATGCTGAGCTACATCCCCGGCCCTTTTTTATTTTTTATTCTGACACAGGGTGTTGCTCGCAGTTGCCCAGACTGGCCTCAAATGCATGATCCACCTACCTCTGCCTCTCAAATAGCTGGGATTACAGGCATGCACCACCACACCAGGCTCAGCTTCCTGTCAGTGGCCCTCCTTCCTGGTCCCCAGGGTCGGCTTTGCAGTCAGGCTGACACTGCCATCCTTCATCCTGCAGCGGGTCATGCCTCACCCTTTTGGTCCCACTGCACCCACAAAAGCCTGCCACTTGCAGCCTGGGCCTCTCCAATGCCCACAGGCAGCCTAAGACGCTTCTGGGCACAAGTTTACGGGCTGGGCGGCCTACAGGGTCCAAGCCTCCACCCCCATGCAGCTTCACTGCCCAAGATGACCACAGCAGCTGCTCCCACCGTTCTACCTCAGCTCCCACTTCACCTTTGAGTCTGCACTTGGCTGACTTATGGCGCAGCCTTTCCTACTCCAGGGGAGCCTGTGCTGGCTCTTCAGTGCCTGCACAGGGACCCTGAATGTCCCAGCTGGAATGCCCTGGCCTTCCCATGGATCCACTCAGTGAGATGAACACTCTCAGACCATGCCACATAACCCACCTGGTCACTTGTTCCTTGGGTTCAGCTCCGCTGTCCCATCTTCCCCAGCATACTGTACCCTGACTGTCCCTAGCCCCTGGCCTCCCCTTGACAGCTCTGTCCACACACCGTCCTTAAGACACCACAGAACTAAGATGGCCTGTACAGATACCTGTGGTACTTCCCGAAGTGGGGGCCTGGAGCTGTCAGTGTTGCCTGCCAGGACCACTGGGGTCAGGAGCAGGCCTGCCATCTGCCCAGTGCCCTCGGGATGGCCTGAGAACTGGCAGCACTTCTGGTTCTCTGTCCCCACTTGCCTGCGTCCTTTGTGGGAAGGGAAGCACACTTCTGTCCCTTTCAGCAGCTGCTGTGCTCAAGCGCTAACAGCAGCCCCTGGCCAGCAGGACTAGAAGTAGAGTTCTGGGTTTCAGGTTCACAGATGGTAAAACTGAGGCCAAGTCCCTGGGTGGTGCGTGCTGTTGTTGGTGATGGAGTGAGAGGGGTGCTCAGGACTTCTTGGCCCTTTCTTGAAAGAACATCAGCCCTTTGCAGGCCAGGAAGGTACACTTTCCACATCCAGGCACCTTCTGTCTGGGGCTTCACTCCTGGTCTCCTGGGTTATGTCCCCCAGACTGACCTTGGTCCTCACGATTGCGAAGCACTTGACCTTTCCTGGCTCTAAGTACCACTTCAGGCCTCTTCTCATTACTCATTTAGCTGTGGCTCCCCGGGTTCCCAGGGGCAGCTCAGCTGTCCCCAGCCCGTGCCGGGCATGGCCTGGCCGAGTGCCTCGCTCCTCAGAAGCTGTCAGACTGTCAGCTGGAAGAGCTCGGAGCCCTCGATGGGCTGAGTTGACCCCTGGGGAAGGTGGGCTGTGTGGATATGGGGGAAGCAAGGACCATGCAGGCAGATGACCAGACAGGACAGAGCCTGCCCCTGGGACTGGACAGGTGAGCACCCCACTTCATGGACTATGTGGTTGGCTGGTTCGCTCTCCTTTCTAGCACTTTCTTAACCTCTGGCGCCTCCCCTGTGCATCCTCTACCTGTCTTCTGCTTCACCTCCTTCCCCTTTGCCTGTAAGGTTTTCTCTGTTATGTCCTAGGGTCTCGTTCATTCCTACAGCTTCTTGTCAGAGCAATCATTTTCTTTCTACCTGGTTGCTGGTTTTTTTTTTAAAGTCTATTCTTTTTGGTCTTTTAAAATTTTATTTGTGATACTGGTGACAAATCCAGGGCCTTCACGCTGAGCTACTTTCCCAGTCTCCCACCCTTTTTTTTTTTTTTTTTTTTGAGACAGAGTCTTGCTAAATCACTAAATTGCCCAGGCTGTGCTCAAACTTGCAGTCCTCCTGCTTCAGCTTCCCAGAGTGCTAGGATTACAGACACTTACCACAATGCACTTACCTGGTACCTTATTTTAGCCTCAGATTCAGAATGTGGAGTACATGGGACGATGCTAGGTAGCTCTAATTTGTGGGCTTGCTTAGTGTGTTATGAGGAAATGTGTTTGGGGAACACATTTAAAGCACGTAAGGGGGAGTCATTTCATAGGGCCCCGTCTTGCGCACTTATGGCGGGAAGCCTGTAGAACAGCAGTGTGTACACTGGAGGGAACGGGGTCCAAGAGGCCACTGGCAGGCCCCACACTGAACCACAGGTTTCCACTTCCTGGCTCTGGGGATCTGCGCAGATCAGGCAGGGAAAGGGAAGATGGCCAAGCTCGAGGGACTCACCACTACTTCACAAGCTTTCAGAATGAAGAAAATCAACGCTGTAAATAAAAATTTACATTAATGACACCGTAGTTTAAACTGCCTGCTAACTCTGGAGAGGACAGGTGGACCCAGAGTGGGGAGCAGGTAGGGGGCTCTGGAAGACACTGCCTATGTTCGACCCTGGCTCCCTGCTTATGAGCTGTGGGGCTCTTGCACAAGTCACTTAACCTCTCTGGGCCTCCACTTCCTTGTCTGTAATAGAAGGATAATAATGATAATGCTGGCTATATAGGGTGGTTGTGTCCTTGTCATAGTGCCTAGCACACGACAGGAGCTCAGAAAGTGTTATGGTACTACTATTATCCACAGCATGACACAGTTTCCCCCTTTCTTTCCTTCCACACCCACATTCCCATTGTCCCTGGGCACTGTGCCTTTCAGATACTCTGTAGGTCTAGGAGCTTTTTTATTTCCTGAGAGGATTTTTTTTCTTTTTTTCTTTTTAAACTTTAAAGTATAATTATGCCTGCAGAAAGAGAGGAGACAAAATAAAGGCCTGGCGACTCACTGAAAAAAGCCACCCAAGGCAAGCCCAGTAGGAATTTTCTGCTGGAGCTACCAGAATATCAAGCTGTATGCATCTGGTTTTCATTACTATAACAAGTGACCCAAAGCTGAATAGCTTTACTGTATAAAGAAAAGATGTCTGTTTAGTTCACAGTTTTGGAGACTGACAGTGCAAGATTGTGTGGCCCCAAAGGTTTGGTCTCTGGTACAGGCCAAATGGTGGATAGCATTGTGGGGGTGTGTGCGTGTGTGTGTGTGGGGAAACACCCTTCATTAGATAGTTAGCCAGAGCAGGGGGAGTGGCCAGGCTTGCTGCTTTTGTAACAACCCTCCTGAGACCCAACTAAGGAGTTGCAGCAGAACTACTTTAATCCTTTCCAATCCCCATGACCTCCCAGTAGGCTCCGCCTCTTAAAGGTCCTACCACCTCTGCACCACCACACTGAGGACCAAGGCTCCAACACACGAACCGTAACACAGGCCCTGGCTGGGATCTCCCACATCCTGGCCCAGCCTCCGCTTGCAGGTGTCACTAAGGGAAAAAGAGTAGGAACTGCCCAGCCAGTGTCCCCCACAGCTCAGCTCTGCACTGTCAGCGAGTCCCCCATTATGCCTATTTATTTACTGTCGTTAAATCAAAATGACTTTTGTCAACCTCTGACTACCCCTCCCTATCCCAGGAAAAGCTGTACACTTTTCCATAATGCTTCATCTGCAAAATATGCAGTGTACCAATAGTGCCCATTCTGGCTGGCCTACCTGGTATTTTAAGTGTCTAATGAACAAAGGGCATGTTGTAAGCATTACAGCCCTCTGTGAAGACTTATTTTTAGGAGCAGCATAGTAACTTACATTATGAGGCCCTTTTATAGGGAGTAATTGTAGTTTAAACCCTATAGTGGGAATTGCAAATTGCTGGCAAATTGCTGGCATGTTGTACTGTTAAGGTACAGTAGTCTCTAATAAAGCCCTGGCCGGGCCTGCCCCCTAGGGTCACCAGTGTGAAATCTGCAGGAGGAGGCTGCAGAATCCTGGTTACCAGTAGGTGTCAGCCTCTACCGGGATACAGCCATTTACCTTCGACAAGAATCATGTCAAGGAGCTGAGAGCCTCCAGGGTCCTCCGTGTACTTTCTGTAGTAGTCCATTGGTTTTTTTCTGGTGCTGGGGATCGAACTCAGGGCCTTGTGCTTGCGAGGCAAGCACTCTAACCACTGAGCTAAATCCCTAGTACCCTGCTCCATGTACTTTCTACCTGGTGTCTAGAAATGGACTGATGATGCGGGTGTGAATGTAGGCAAGAGGAGCCCTCAAACAGCAAAGTAAGGGTGCAAAGGCCAGTGGGGCCACGCCTGGGCCTGAGTTTGCTCAGTCATGGAGTGGTGGCTGCCCTATCCCAGGGTGACTGTGGCTGTGCTGAAGGACCGCCCATGTGGAAGGGACTCCCGAGTTACTGGCTATGTCGGGATGGGTCATGGATGGCGTCACAGGGAAGGCGACATCTGAATGAACAGTGAGAATCTCGCGGGCTGAGGACAAGGCACAAGTGCTCCAGGAGCATCCTGAGCACAGGTGAGCAGTCTGATGGAGTAGGAGAAAGTAGGCTAGAGCGGGGCAAGATGAGGGCAGAGTACAAAGGACTTTGAGTAATAAAGTTCTTCAACTGAGGTGGCTCCAAGTGTAGTCACAATTAAGCGTGTGGAAGGTGAACTAGACAGAAAGAGAACAGGGGCATGAGACCAGTTTGGAGGCTGTTGAGAATCTTAGCCAGGGCAGGGACAGTCAGAGCTGGGAAGAACCCAGTTAGCTGGGGTAAGAGTGGGAGGTTGTCAGTGGAGAAATTAAGGCCAACTTGGAAGTTTCTAGCTTGAGAAGCTAAGTGGAAGTGGAACCATTAGTTGAGATAGAAAACATAGGAGCAGATTGCAAAGACAGAGGGAAAAGAAAAATTTAACTGTGTACTTGAGCATGTAGGTGCCTATGAGACTGAGACCAGCCAGGAGAAGACGTCACAGTCAGAGGTCGGGTAGAATGGCCTGGACAGTGAGGAAGGAACACAGTAGCAGCCTGCGGTATGCAGCACTCTTGGCTCTAGACCTGCTGTTCCTCTTTCTGTCCCCTTTATTCAAAGGGGACTGAGCAGGCTGGCTCCAATCTCTGGAGGATCATGCGTGTGCGTGGGCACCCACACATACGCCTGCTTGTATGTTGGGTCTGTTAACTGCCAGGGGCTGCTGCCAGGTGCCCTCTGTGGAGCAAGGAGTACTCCACCCCTGGCTGGCTTGTCCTGCTGGTGGCAATGTGGGCAGCTCCTGAGCAAGGAAGCCTTAAGAGACACCAGCTTTCACCGACCTTTGAGCAGTATCCATTTCCTGTGGCTGCTAAGGGCAATGGTTAAAGCAACAGAACTGTATCCTTTCACAGTTCTAGAGGCCAAGAATTGGAAACCAGTGTCACTGGACTACATTCAAAGGCATCGACAGGGCCACACCCTTTCCCCCTCTAGGGGAGAATCTGCTCCTTGCCTCTTCCAGCTTCTGGCAGCTGCTGGCACTCCTTGGCTTGTGGCCACATCACTCCCCTCTCTGCATGTGTGGTGTACTGCTTTGCCTCATCTGTGTGTGTCAACTCTTCCTCTTGAAAGGACACGTGACTACATTTAGTGTTTACGCAGGTAATTGGGGACTGTCTTTCCATCTTGGGCTCCTTAACATATCTGCAAAGTCTTTGCCATATAAGGTAGCATTTACAGGTGCCAGGGATTGGGACCTGATATTTTTAGGGGCCATGATCAGCCTCCTACAAGTACAGTTTGGGAGGACACTTTGATTTGAATGTCACTGCCCATCTGGCTGGGAGGTGTCACTATCTCTATTTTAAGAGAGAAGAAAATGGATTTTGCCGGGCTAGGAGTTGAAGTCTATTGGGAAACCTTAATCTATTGATCAACCCCAGACCTAAGGGTTCATAACATTTTTTCAAACGTATAAAACCTACCCATCTTTTCTTATTGATTTTGCAATGCTGCAGATTGAACCCAGAGCCTTGCACATGCTGAACCACACCCCCCCGACCCCTCCCTCCTTGAGACAGGGTCTTTCTAAATTCCCCTGGTTGACCCTGAGCTTGAATTTCTCCTGCTTCAGCCTCCTGAGTAGCTGAGATTACAGGAGCATGCCACCACATCTGTTTGTTTGTTTGTTTGTTTTAAGGAAAAAAATGATAGTCCATTTAATCAAATAGCAGATGATTCAAAACTCAACCCCTACGGGTTCAGAGAACCCTGATCTCCTCTGGGTGTCCACAATGAAGATGAGGAGGCAGAGGCACGCTCCTCGCCCATCCCCTACTGCCCCTGAGTTTCCTCTGGTGGGCCCAATATACAGATGGGAGTCGGGAGCCCAGCACTGCAGAACAGCCCCGAGTAGTGCTCCTGACTTCCTCCGCTGAGACAGGGCTTCTGTACAGCCACAGGCAGCCCTGGGATGGGGGTAGGAGCTGCAGTCAAGACTGCGATCCAAACTTGGGGTTAGACAAAGCGACTTGGACCCAGAGATCCCCAACCTGAGGCTGAGGGACCCTTGACCAAGCCTCCAGACAAAGCCAGGCAAATCACCTTCACTGTGAAAGCCTCTGACATTCCGAATGTCCTAACTTCTTGAATAACATGGTATTCTCACATCCCTCCCAGGAAGCAAGCAGAGAAATACACTGATTTCAGAGATAAGGACTCAGATCGGAAGGGGAGGCGAGTGCTAGTCAGCACGGCAAGGCTCCTTTGCCTAGTACAGGAGATCCAGCACCTAACCTGTCGGTGGCTGGCACCTGTTCACGTCAAAGGATTTAAAAAGCTGGCTGCTCCAACTGCAGCAGGGCTGCCTCATGGCAGCATGGGAAGCCCTTCTGGCCTCTCTCCTGGCAGGTGTGTGACTTGGAGTATATCACTCATTTTCTGGGCCCGTTTCCTGCCATCTAAAGCAGAGTTGGTCTAAGTGGATTCCTAGGTTCCTGCTGTCTCCACTGCACCCCAAATCTTGCAGCTCCTCTGATTCTGTGTTGCAACTATGTATAGGCTTGAGTGGCCAGGCTTTTTCTAGAGACCTTACTGCAAAGGAGCATTTGCCAGGAGCCCTTTTCCGGCCCCCAGCGGCATCTCCTACAGACAGGAGGGCTGGCGTCACATTTCTCTAAGGAATGGGAGATCGGGAATTCTGGCTTGGGAGGAGGGAGCTCCACGCTCTGTGCGGGCATCATTTAGAAGCGAGGGAGCCAACGTCCCTCCCTCCAGGAAGAGCTGGCTGTGGCTCCCTTAGTGGGCGCGGGTGGAGCACTTAGCGCCCTCCTGGGGATACCTGTGCCACTTCCTTCCATTTGCCCGTCTGCTTGGAGACCCCAGACTCATTCGGGAGGCCC
>PVJO010034239.1:0-11188 GCA_004026905.1 Hystrix cristata | reverse complement strand
TACTATGAATTTTTTTTTTTTTTTTAGACAGGGTCTCACTATGTAGTTCAGGCTTGCTTTGCACTCACTTTGTCGCCCAGGCTGGCCTTGAACTTTGCAGTGATCCTCCTGCCTCAGCCTCCTGAATGCTGGGATTACAGGCACACACCACCACTTCTGGCACTTAACATGAATTTTCCAATATTTTACCACCAAGATATTATGTTTGATTAAGAGCTGCTCCTCCAGCCACACGGGGAATATAAACAAAATAAGACATTTCTAAAATCCAGATTACTCTGAATTATAAAACACTCCTGGCCCCGGGGGGTTACAAGTAAGCTTTTGTGACTTTGTTACTTTTAATGCTTTGATGCCAGAAATTATAATAAATTTAACCGTATACATTGTTGTTTCTCAGTTAATTTTTTAGAGATATTTTCGTATGTCATAAACTATTCTACACATTGTTTTACATTCGTCCTAGATATTGCCATATAATTTTAGAAAGAGTACCCTCAGTGTTTAAAAATAATTTCATCTTATGAATGCACCATAATTCGTTGAATGATTTAATGACTCAGTTGGCGGTCACTTAGTTTTTCACCAATATTTGTCCTTAGAAAAGATGCTACAATGAGTGAAATTTCAAGTCTGAAGACATACGCACTTATATTCTCTCAGATTTTGCATTTCCTTCTGTATAAATTGTGTTTGGAGACTTCCAGCCTCAAATTCTCTGTCACTTCTGTCACCAAGAGGTGGAGCCTAGACCTCCTGCCCTTGGGTTTCCCCTGACCCGGGAGTGGCTTTGCCCACCAGAATCTTGTAAAGCGGCACCGTGGTGCTTCTGCAGCTGGGCCTTTGAGAGATCTGCAGTTTCTGCTCTCGGCTTCACTGAGCCAATGAAATTAGAAGCCCAAAGCCACTGGAGTGGCGAGTGGAGAACAAGGCAAGTCGGTCACCAGTCCGGGCCACCTGCCAGGTTGCGATCAGGACCGAGCACCCACTATATGAATGTGCCATCTCGTGGGGTCCAGCCCAGGCAGATCTGCAAATGACCACGGCCAGCCCCAGCTCCTACAAAGCCCCGGAGCCCAGGAGGTCCTGACTCACAGGGGGCGAGCCCCTCTTTCGCATCCCATCACAGGACAGGTGAAGAATCTGCATCCTGCTAGGTCTTAGCACGGTTGTTTAAAGCCACAGCAAATACGTTTAAAATAGTATCTCGGCATAATTTTAATTATTGTTTTTATCGTGGATGGAATTGAGCATATTTTTATATTTTGGCTATTTTTAATGAACGTATATCAAACACGTGAGCCAGCACACTGATTACTACCTGTATTTCTCCCCCTCCCTCCTCACGAGGTGCCTGTCAGTCGTTTCTGGGAGTCCCCGTCAGAAGGGCTTCTGCATGTGCCTGTGCCCTGTGATCACCCAGGAGGTGCGGCCTGCTGCTCTTCCCTGTGGCCGCCTTCCTCGCACACACCTGTGAAACCCACCGGAGGTCTCAGTGTTGGCACTGCCGTCCTTCCTCGCCCCACCCAGACCCAAGACCCCTCTACCAGTTACTGTACCACGTCTCTGCCCGTCACTGAGGGGTGACACATACTGGCAGCCCCAGAAGAGGCTGGCAGGCCCACCACTTCAGGGCTCTAACTGTGCGAGCTGTGAACTCTGCGTGCCCGTCAGTGTGTCCCGAGTGGGTTAGCTCAGTGTGTTCATTTTAGATAGAAGACTCCCGGAGAGGTTGAGATACCGATTCAGTATTACCAATATGTCTGTGGTAATTTTAATTAGGGTAAGGCTCTTGATTTCCACTCAATACTCAGTGGATCAACTGTCTACAATTTTGAGTAAGCTTTTCAGCATTTTTGTTTCTGTTTTGTCCTATAAAGGCTGCTAGAGTCTTTGCTTTGTGTTAGGCGGGACTCTCTTGGTTCCAGGGAACAGAAACTCAGCTCAGACTGGCTTCAACCTATTGACTTTTGTAACTGGAGAGTCTGTGCATGGCGGGAATCCAGTGCCCGGGAAGTATGTCTGGGTATCTGTGTTCATCGCTCCGTTTTTGCTTTTAGCTTTTGGCTGCATTCCAAGACAGGCTCTTTTTATGAGGCATACGAACAGCTTTAGCTTTAAGTAGTCTTTTTGCCTAACAATTCTGAAGAATGGCTCTCCCGATGGCCCGTTTGGGTCATATGATATCTCCGGTGAATCAAATATTGTAGCTAAGAGGATGAAACACTCTGGCCAGGTCCGGGCAATGGGCCACCTCTGGGACCTGGAGGAGGGAAAGTCCACACCAACCCTACATTGTTTATGGCTAAGTCAGCTGGACAATCATTAATACTTGTCCAGTCTCCATTCTGTTATAAAAGTGGCAAAACCTGGTCCTGTGTTGAGACGCCTGGACTTGCGGAAGGTTTCTTAACGAAAGCTTCAGAGGGAATCGCGGGGTCTCTGCCCTTGAATGATGAGACAAGGGCAGGAAAATGCTTTGTGCTGGTGGAGTGTGGCCTTGTGGAGGTCCTTCCTGGATCCCGGCGTTCGGCTGGGAGGTTACATCTCTGCACAGGTCCCGTGACCCGTGAGCACGTGCTCTGAGTATCTCTCTCCAGTATCCAGAGTGTTCAAATGATCTCAGAAGCAAAACTAATTTCTACAGCACTACAGAGCTAGCTTACGGAGATATAATTTATTTAAAATGGAACCGACTCATTTCAAGTGTCAGTCTCACACATTTTAACATTTAACAGCGAACAAAATCCAGGCATTAAATTTTTCCCCAAATTTCCCTCCTGCTCCCTCCAAGTCAAGCCCCTCGCCAGTCCCCAGGTCCAGCTGCTTCGGATCCACCTACTCGAACTATAGTTTTACCTATTTGAGCAATTTAAGTAAGACAAAATGTATTGTCTTGTACAGATGACGTCTTCCACTTGGTACAATGCCTTTGAGGTTCTAACGTATTGTGTGTATCTGTAGTTTGTACCTTCTTATTACTGGGTGGTCTTGTATGGTCATAGCTCAGTTGCTGTATGTGTTCAGTCATCCGTCATTGCAATTATTTTCAGCTCTTAGCTATTTTGAATAAAACTGCTTTTATTTTTAATAAAATAGCTTTTAGCTATTTTGAATAAAACTTGAACATTCAGGTACTACTTTGTGTGTAAGACGTGCTTTCATTTCTCTTGGGTAAATATCTTGGAAGGAAGTTATTGAATCATAAGGTAAATACATACTTAACTTTGTAAGAACCTGCCAAACTCTTTTCCAATATGTTTGTGCAGTTTTACATACTGTCAGTGACATATAAATTACTTTCTATATAACTTTGCCAAGACTTAGTGTTGTCAGACTCTAAATTTTAGCCATTCTAGAGACTGTGTGGTAGAATTTCATTGCAGCTGCCTAAGGAAATCATTCTTCATAATCAACAGGCCGAGCATATGTTAGTGGATTATTGAATATTTCTCTATCTTCTTTGGTGAGAAGTTTGTTCAAATCGCTTACCATTTTAAAATCAGGTTGCTTGAAAGAGCTCTTTGTTTATTCCCACAGTATTTTTTTTTTTTTTTTTTTTTTTTTTTTTGCTTGATGAGAGAGATGAATGTGTAAACTGGCTAGACCCAAAGTGAGAAAGCTGATGGAACATCACTAGTTCTCTGTTGGAGGGAAAATGTGTTTTCTTCTTCCCTATTTTATTCCATATAGAAGCACTTCCCTAGAATTGCCCCCCATCTCTCTCCTTCTCCCACCCCAGGGGACTGGAATGAGGTGGCTCTTTGGCGAGGGGGCCTGGGGAATATGTGAGCATGCTCAGTGAGACCCCTGCTTCCCTGGGATTTGTTTCATGCAGAGTCCCTCCCCTGCTCCCCTCACTACAAAATAGCCCTAGCCTGTGATTTTCTGCCACTGCTTGACTGACAGGCTTCATTCAATCCAGAAAGTTCTGGCAAGCCCATCGGTCACATGAGATGTGCAATAACTTCCCTCTGAGATATTTACCCAGATTCCCGGGTAAATTGAACCCCTAAGAACCCCTCAGAAATTATTCAAGGTTTCTACAAGTACCTGTTATGTTTCGACATCCTGCTAAGGGTTGAATTTAAAATGCGGAAAGAATAGACCCTACATTAATGATAACAAAGAGACGAGATCGTTGCTCTTGAGTAGTTTATAGCCCAGTGCTTTAATTTTTAAGATTCATTCTGTTTCTATATTCATATTTCAAATATGACTACTTTGCATGAATAAGCTTGATACCCTTTCTTATAATTTACACATCCCGTTAATTATCTAGCAATATTTTTTAGGGAAATGAGTATGTTTCGGTCACTCTCCTTGGTTCTGGGTCCGATGCTTGAGAATCTCTCATTGTAAGCAAAAGCACTAAAATGGTATTTTAAGTACATTCTAAATATAAGCACGATGTTACATTATTGGGTGGAAATGTTCAGTTTCAAGAGCCCTTCCCCCCACCAAAGCTCCAGACAATTATACAGTTACTTTTCTTGAAGTGCTATCCGTTACAAAGCCTCTACATAGTATTTCAACACGAGGTTAATTGCAACTAAAGAAAAGTTTATGATTAGTGCAGACAGGTATTTTTCTTCATTGTCTAATACCATAAATCCATTAAATTCCTATCCATCTTGCCGTCCTCTCCTTGAAGACTTGGTTATATGACCTGCAATACAAGTTCAGTTCCGTGATTCTAATTGTGATTGGCAGAGAGCTTTCAGAGTTGCAATAAATTCTGTCACAAGCGGAGAGGAATTTTGTACCACCCCGATCCCACTGTGCAATTGGAATTTTTAACTATCTTATTACTGGTGAATAGTCTCATTTGGAAGAAAGAACCACAGCAATAAATATATAATTATCTGGAGGGTTTTTTTTTTTTTTAGGAGGGTGGCTCGAAAATGAACATTTTCACCAAGTAATATAGCATAGTTCTTATATGTAGAATGTGCTTAAAATACTACTTTAGAGTTGTAGCTTACAATGAGCAGTTCTTAAACACTGGTCCCAAAACCAAGGACAGTGACCAAAATGTGTTGCTAAGTATCTGAGTGGACGTGTAAATTGTAAGGACGGCATCGTGGGTATTCAGTTCTTATGGTTTATTCTTCTGGCTTTCATAATTGCAGTAATTGGCATCGGAGCATGAACCTTGAAGTAACTTACAGATATTTTCTGTTATTATTCACCACTAAGACATATCACGCTCTCCGACTTCACATTCTGGAATTGTTCTGTATCTTGGGTTGTTGTTTGGGTCATTTCCATGGCCCACAGATAGTCCTGGGATACAAGACAGGTGTCGGGGCTCTTGTCTGTGGAAGTGGACAACACATTTTTCTTTCCTCTATTTTTTTTATTTTCTGAAAAAAACAAAATTTCCAGGGACTCCAGTGTGCCACCATGTCACCGCTAAGTGTGTGCAGTACCCATGTGTGTATAAACAAGTAGCCCATATGCCCATGATACATGTATTCCTCCTTGAAATTTCAGTTGTCGACATGCTGGAGAAATTGGGAACGTAAATTATTTCTGCCCCCAGGCACTTTTACTTGAGCGGCCAGCACTTACTCAGCAGGCCACCACAGGTCTCCCCGTCCTTGGCAGCATTACGGGGGTAATATTTTTTAACATGGATGAACAGCTCTTGAAAATTTCTCCAATGTATTAAGCATGAACAAGCCTTTCTTCAACATCAAACTCGCATGTCTTCCCTCCACATTTATTTCTCTACAACCAACATATTTATTGGAGCCATTATGGGAAAAATCTCCCTCTCCATAAATGTTTGTCTCCCCTTTGTCTCTTTTATAGGATCGTGAAGAAATGATGGAGGGTCTTGTTGGGTGCTTCTGTGTATGTGTGTTTGTGCGCTCTTTCTGGGGATTCCCTTTCTGTGAGCTCTCACCCACGGGGCTTCTTTACAAAGCCAGACGCAAGGTTCTGACAGTTCGCTTTGGAGTGAGAAATGTGCTAAGTAAAAAAATAGGTTGTAGGGAAGATTTACAAAGTAAGTAAAAATGGAATATTGTCTGGACCTGTATTTGCAAAAGACCTCTCCATTTACCACACCTGTCAGTGTGGCTACAGTGTACCTAGAGCTGGCAGCTAGTGTTTTAATTGACCACCTTCCAGCCAGATAGCTAATAAACGCAGATTAACTTGTGTGAGGCAGATAAATGAATGCTCAGATACTAGATTTTCAAAAATGTGATGGTTTTACATTGTGATGCTTAATGTCCATTGTCAACTTGATCAGCTTGAGAAGCAGCAAGCTTGCTTCTGGGAATGTCTCGATGGGTCGTGGGATACGGCCTTGGGGACTATATCTGCTCCCTGGTTCCTTCCTCTTGGGCTCTTACCCTTCTCTCTGCTTCCCAGACACCGTGGGGTGAGCAGCTTTCCTCTGCCACATCCTTCTAGCATTCTCCTGCCTTTGGAGCCAGCTGACCACAGACTGGAACCTCTGAAACAGTGAACCAAAATAAATCTTTTCTCATTTAAGTTGTGCGTGTGTCAGGCATTTTGTCCTAGGAGTAGAAAGCTGACTAATATATGGACACAGCCAATAGAAAAGCAGTACAGTTTTCTGACAACTACCAAGAATGGTTATCTCTATGAAACAAGACAATGTCGCTCAGGTGGCCTGATGTGTCTCTTGATTCATAATTAAAATAAAATTCAGGGCACATTTGAATGCTGTTTGTGCGAAGAGCTGCAATTTCAGATTCGCTGGGATCTAGGGTGACAACTGGACAATTCAGGGTAACTTTTCCACTGTGTCCTTAGAGAGAGAGTGGAGCAGATGTCAACACGATTACTCCAGCAATCCGAGTTCCCTGCACCCTGGTGCTCCATGAGCAGGCAGTGAGGCAGGAGACACGCCTTCCCGCACCCTTCCCACCAGTCACCTGGGGTGCTGGGCGAGAGGGGTCAGAGAATGCAAATGTGTCATCACACTCATGGCTGATGAGGTGGCTTTGGGGAAAGTCCCCCCCACCAAGTACTCATGTTCACAACTACATTCATCAGGTTCATTTTGGGGACAATCTGAGTTGCTTTTTGGCAGTCATTTCTCAGAAAACCCACGACCTGACTACTCAGCCTCCTGTTGGCGGTCTTGCTGAACACCACAGAGACCGAATGACCCACTTCTGCCTTCAAAGCAAGAGAGGGGAGATGGGGACAGAGGTCAGTCCTGAGCCCCCTTTACCGCTGCTATTTCCTAGGCGGGCCTGTTTCTCGGGACATTTAGAAGGATCTATTTTTATTCCTTCACCATAGTGTGTCACTACACTGTTGTATTTGAAGATATGAGATCAGAATCTAAGCCGAAGGATTCTCTATTACATTTGAAAACATCTTGAACCTGCCCATATACCCTTATGTTCACTGTTTTCTAGGAACATCGATCACCACCAAAGTGATTTGGGTTCAGGGTTTGTCTGTGAATGTATTTTACCTATCTTTTAAAACATTCTTCTATTTTCCCACAGCACCGCCGGCATCTGTTACTGTCTGATTTCCAGATAATAGGCATTCTTTGTGGCGTGAGATGGGATTTCAGCATTGTTTAATTTGCATCTCTCGAATGACCAGTGATATTGAATGTTTTTCATGTATTAAAGAACCCTCCTCCACTGTTGGGAGTGTAGACTGGTGCAGCTACAGTGAAAATCGATGTGGGGATTCCTCAAAAAACTACAACTAGAGGTCCCATTTGACCCGGGTATTTCCCTGCTTGGTATTTTCCCAAAAGAATCATAAGCAGCATACCACAGCACTATATGAATGCGCATAGCAGCACAGTTCTTAATGGCTAAATCTTGGAAACAGCCCAAATGCCCATGAACTGATGAGTGGATAAAGAAGATGCGTTTTTTTTAATACAATGGAGTACTACCCAGCCACAAAAAGGATAAATTTGAGACATTTCTAGGTAAATGGATACACTGAGAGAACATACCCTTAAGTGAAATAAATCAGACACACATGGATAAATTTCACATCATTTCTCTGGCATGAGAAACTGAAAGTGTAAATAAGGGTCAAAATGTATAATGGACATTGTGAAATAGAAAGAAAGTGTTCAGAGGGGAAAGGAAAGAAGAAAGGAAGGAAGGGAAAGGGAAAAGAAAAGAAAAAGAGAAAAGATGGAAAAAATGTCAACAAAGCTGTTGTAAATAAGGAGGGGAGAAGGAGTCAAAGGGAGGGGAGGGAAAGGAGAAAAAAGAAAAGCAAAATATATCAGGTACAGGTACAAAATCCCAATGATGAATGTGATCATTATGTTTATCTAACATGTACCAAAAAAATTTATATTAGAAAAAACATTCTTCTATAATTGAGGTACAATTTTTACATGTGAAATCTTCAGTGTACACAATTCAATGACATATAACAAATGTGCTCACTTGTGTAACCAAGAGCCCAATTGAAATCTAGAATATTTATATCAACCCAGAAAGTTCCCTTATGCCCCCTTCCAATCGCTTAGCCACCATCAACAAGGCTTTTATTTCTGTTGCTGCAGATCACTTTTGCCAGACCCTGAACTTCAGGTGAACATAGTCAAACAGTATTTCTCTTGCATTTGTTTTTTTAATTCAACATGTTTTAGAGATATATCTATACTGTCGAGTCTACCAGAGGTTCACACTTTCTTATAGTTCAGTAGTATTACACTTTATAAATATAATACAATTTATTTATTTTCCTATTGGAAGACTTTTTTGGTTCCTTTACAAAAGTGTTTATCTATTGCAAAGAAAGACACTAAATAAATTTTTGTAGAAGTCTTTTTGTGGTCTTATCTCTTTGTGTATCTTTACTATCTATTAATGAATGGAAATTCTGGGTGATAGGATAGGTAAACACTTAATTTATAAGAAACCAGCAGTTTTCTTTTTTCGGGGGGTGTGTGCTGGAGATCAAACTCAGGGCTTTGCACTTGCTAGATAAGTGCTGTACCACTGAACTAAATCCCCAACCCCTGAAGTAATTGTACCAGTGGTTCTGGTTTGCCACATCCTTACTGATATACGGTGGCTTCAATATTTTTAATTTGAAGTAATTCTGTGAATGTAAAATGATAGGCCATTAGGATGTTTATTTTGAATTTCCCTAATAAGTTTTTGTATGCTTGCTGGCTGTTCATAAAACTTTTTTTGGTAAAGTATCTGTTCAACATTTTGGTATATATTTTTATTAGATAATTGCATTTTTCTAATTGATTTGTAAGATTTTTATCTTCTAGATATGTCTTTTGACACATGCGTGTAATACAAATATTTTCTTTACATCTGTGGTTTGCTTTTTTATTTTTGTAAGATGTCTGTTGATGAGTCAAAGTTTTAATTTCGGTGAAAAACACTATGATGATTCTTTTCTAAGTTGGTACTTTTTCATTTTCATTAAGAAGTGCTACCCATTCTAACATAAAATCCTTATTTTGTTTCCCCTGGAAGATTAACAGTGATAGCATTTCATTTTGAATACACAATTCATCCCATATTAATGTCTGTGTATAGTGGGAGGGAGGAATTGAAGTTCATTTTTCTCCTCAGATTTTTTCACTTGTTCCATCACCATGTATTGAAAAAAATTTTCCTTTCCGCATTGACTAGTTCTAACATGCTTGCTGAAAATCATTTGAAATACTTGTGGGTATGTTTTTGAACTCCATCATGTTCCAGGGATCTATTTGATCTTACTTATAATAATACCATACGCTCTTAATCACTGTTTACAGTAAATTTTGAAGTCAGGTAGCATGAGCTTTCTAAAGTAGTTCTTTTTCAAGATTGTTTTGGCCACTCCAAGTCCTCCGAATTACTGCACAGCTTTCAAAAGCAACTTACCAATTTCTACTAAAAAAATGTGTGCTGGGCTTTTGAATGGTTATTGTGCTGCGTCCAAAGAAGAATCTGCAAAGAAATAGTACCTTAACAACATTGACTTTTCCAAGTTAAATACGTTTTATACGCCTGCATTTACTGAGTATTACACATCTTTTAGAGGTTTATTTCTAAATGCTTTATTATATTTTCTGATGCTATTATAAATAGAAACTAAACATTTCATTTTCTGGTAGTTTATTGTTAGTGTGCAAAAATGTCAATGAGTTTTTGGTATTGTATTTGTATGACTAATCTTGTATAGTACAACATTGCTGAAATCATTATTAGTTTGATAAAGGGGATTTTTGGCAGATTATTAGAACTTTCACAGTAAAGGTTATATTTTTACACAAATAAAAACTGTTTTGCTTCTTCCTTTCTGCTTATGTGTTCTTTATCTTTTTCTTCCTTTATTACATTATATTGTCATGATATAATCTTACTGGACAAAATGTTTGCATTTTTATCAGGCTGAGAAAATTCTCTTCTAAGATTCCTTTAAGTTTTATCTTTTAAAAATCACAAGTGCAAAAAAAAAAAATAAAAATCACAAATGCATATTTAGTTTTGTCAAATATTTTTTCTACATCTATTGAGATGACTTCATACATCATACATTATCTGTTAATGTAGTAAATTACGCTGATTTTCAAATATTAAGCCAACTTTGCATTAGTAGAAAAAATTTTAACTGGCTGTGAGGCCTAATCTTTTTATGGGATTCAATTTACTAATCATACTTGAAGGATTTTTATGCCTAAGTTTATGCTGGGTCCAAGCCCGTAGCTCTGCTATTAGGACTTTGCCATGTTGGAGGCTGGGTGACGCTGACATGATAAAATGTGTTGGAAAGTATCCTCTTCTCTAGTTTCTTCAAGATGTTTATGTAGCAACATATTATTTTCTTCTGGTACATTTGGTAGAATTCACAAGTAAAGTACTCTGGGCTTTACGATTTCCTTCGGTAAAGGCTCTTATTGCTTAAATTTCCTTGATAAATATTGGTCTATTTTTTGTTCATGTGTGTGCGTGTGTGTGTGTTTATTTCTCAGAAGTTTACTTATTTCGTTTAAATTGTAGAATTTATTGGCATTAAATTATTAATACAGTTTCCTATTTTTATTATTTTAATATCTTTAGGGCCTGTAGATACATTATTTCTTTTGTTTCTCCTCCGAGAACTTTTGTTTTTCTTTTTTTGTTCTTATCAGTCTCGTTAAAGGTTTATTAATAAACTGTCTAGTGAACCAACTTTTACCTTTGTTTTTGTTAAGTTTTTTTTTTTT
>PVJO010034238.1:0-11189 GCA_004026905.1 Hystrix cristata | reverse complement strand
CAGAGACTCTTACGGTTCGCAAGCTGTTCGGATTGTGTTGGCGCCGTTGTTGTGTGTTGTTATCATTGTGGTCTCTGTTTTGTCGGCTTGCTTTTTGTTTTTTTCAGAACGGCCGTGGGAAAGGAAGGCTCCAGTGGGGAGCCGCGGAGCAGCTGCCCAGGGGACCGTAAGGACCCCTGTGGCTGCGGGGAGCGGACGCACTCAGAACTCGCAGGCTGCAACCCTGGGGGGACGCCTCTGGGGGAACAGGGGAGATGTGTATTCCTCCCCGCAGGGTGGTGGAGATGTGTATTCCTCCCCGCAGGGTGGTGGAGATGTGTATTCCTCCCCGCAGGGTGGTGCGGAATCTGCCCTAAGTGTGAGGGAAGGTGCGGACCCCTTCCCTGAGGAAAAGGGCGAACGGGAGTTGTGTGATCCTCCCGCTTCAGTCCTGTTTGTGAGGGAGGGTGCAGAGCCCTCCCCTGAGGAACAGGGCGAGCGGGGGTTATGGGATCCTCCCGCTTCAGTCCTGATAGTGCCCCGAGAGGAACGCGTTCTCCTTGTCGGGAAGACTCGGTGTGCTCAGCCCCCGAGTGAGGTTACTTTCGGTGTCTTGTTTTTTGTTTGAACACCGCTGCAGGCAGCGGCTTTGCTGTGATATTCTAATGCTATTGTCTCTCCTAGTAATGTTGCTTTGTTTTCTATATTTTGAGGGAGGAATGGGGTCAAAACTCTCTCTAACCCTTGATCACCGGGCTAAAATAAAAGCCCAAGCTCATAATTTGTCAATAGAGATTCATAAGGGACCATGACGGCTGGGGGGGGAGCCCGGCCCCCGGGTGTTACAGCCCCCCCCCCGGCCGTAGCGGCTCGCCGGATCCCGGGGCCGAGGGAGCCAGGCCCGTCGCCGCGCTCTCCCCCCTCCCGGCGCCTCCCCCCCGCCCGGGGGTCCGCCCTCGCCGGGGCGCGCTGGCCTCTCGGGGGGCCCGGCCACCCCTCCCACAGCGCGGCCGCTCTCCGGCCCTCGTCTCTCTCGCCCGCCCGCCCGCCCCTCCTCGGGGTGGGCGGCGGCGGCGGCGGTGGCGGCGGGGCGGACTGTCCCCAGTGCGCCCTGGGCGCGTCGCGCCGTCGGGGGTCCGAGCGCAGACAGGAAGCAAGCGCACTGGGTCCGCGATGACTGGGTCGGCAACGACGTCGGCTACCCACCCGACCAAATGGCCGGCTTCTCCCCCACCCTATCCTCACAACCCCGGTGTGGGAATAGACCCAGCCCCCCGGGGGGGGGCAGCCCCGGGCCCAGCCGATGGGCTGGCAGCGGGCCTGGCCGATGGACCGGCTGCAGGTACCCAAAGCCGGGGGGCGGCGAGCTGTGCAAAGCGGAGAGAACATCTGTGGGCAGACATGTAGGGCCCGTGCAAGGGAAAGGCCTTCCCCACTCTCCTCTGTTGTACGCAGGAGTGGGGTAGCCTGACACCCAGATTGTTACCTGGTTTGGGGGTGCCGGAGTCTCCTTCTAGAGGTAGTTTCTAGGTGTTTTCTGTCCTGGGCAAACAATCAGTCAAGACAAGCACACACAGTAGCAAGGTCTTACGTTTATTAAAAGTAGGAAAAGAAACATGCTCTGCAGAGGGAGTTTGGGCCAAGTAAAAGTAGGAAAATAAGTACACTCTACAGGACAAGAGCAGGCTACGACGAAAGAGCTCAGTGTGGACTGTCCTTGTACCACCTACTGCTCTGGCTGATTGATATAAGGTCTAGGCCAACCTACCCAAAACTGCTCGAGTTCTCTGAAGAAGTCAACTTACAGGGCTTTGAAACTGTTCTCGTGTGTCCTGGGATTTTGTAATTAACAGGTCATGCCTACTTCCCCAGCCAGCTTTGCCCAAACCTAGTCCCCTGCCTCAAGTAACATCAGCATGCGCTCACACAAGACCTGCCCAAGTATGCAGAAAGCCTACACACAGATTCTTGTTTGTAGTCGTGCCCCCCACCCCGGACACTAAGGATTGTCACTAAGGACCATGGAGCATGCAGGCATTATAATGATGGATCAATGTGGTTGACTCACCTGAGGTCACCCGGACACTGAATTAGAGGACAAACATCTGCAGACCTGGAGTGACCCGAGAGAAGCCATGGCAAGGAAAATCCTTGTAGATGTGACAGCACATGTATTGCATGCTGCTTTTTTCTTTCTTTTTTTTCCCTCTCTTGTGGTACCTAGGCAGGGCTTTCTCACTGAGCTACAACCCAGTCCTTTTTTATTTTTGGAGACAAGTTCTCACTAAGTTGTCTAGGCTGGGCTCAAACTTGCAATCCTCCTTCCTCAGCCTCCCAGAGTGTTGGCATTGTAAGCATGTGCCAGCAAGCCCAGCCTAATGCCTGCTTTTTATTTACAAACTGCGTTGTCACCATTTACCATACAGCATGGGGCACAGATGCAGGTGGTGGCATTGATCACATTAGGGAGGCAGAAGGAGAGACCAACCATCACTTTTCTCCCTGGCACTCCACCACGGGGCTGTCCTGGGAAGGCTCCTGGGACTCCATGAAACCAACCACATTCAGAGCTTTAGGATACAGAAATACCATCAGGACATTTTTTTCAGGCTGCCCAAAACTTGATCACAAACTCAAGGGTGAGTGAATATAAGGGCAATAAAATGCACTTATTTGTTTCCAAAACAAAGTATCATCTATTAGCTGATCAAAACGTGTGCAAATTTTAAGTTAAAAAGTATTGGGAGAAGCATGAAGAGCCATTTGGATAAATGATCAGCCTGTTTACTGAATGACTAAGAACAGCCTAGTTGCTTTTTTGGTTTCTTGATAGTCTTTGCTTTGGATTATCTCTCTCTAACTTTATGTGGTGGATTTTTTAGCTTGAGATTTAAGCAGCCCAAATGGATGAAGCCAGGTTGGTACAGTAAATGAAATGGTTACCAAAACTTCTAGGGGAGTTACCACTTCTAAGGTGGAGGCAAGAGGCTGTAATCAGGAGGAGATGGAGAGACAGAATCAAGACATGGTTGATCTAGTTTTTGAGATGTGGGGTATTGAGGTTTTTTGACTTCTAGGGTTTGCTGTACATATTTGTGAAACTGTTCCTAAAATTGTATGCTCATTCTCGTATACACTATAATTCACAATGGGAAAAAAGGCTTTTAATAACATAATTTTTTGTTTTTCCAGATGACACAATAAAATGTGTTTTGGAGTCATTAATCTTGAAGTTAAAAGATTAGCTTAGAGGCATAAACATATTGTTGAAGGGATACTGCTAATAGAATAAATTTAGCAATATGTTCGTAAATCATAAAAAGCTGTATCACTCATGTATTTTTCCTCCTTTAACATTTTTTCTCCTAAAATTAAAAAGAAATAGCACCAAGTTTTTGAGATGGCCTTCATGAATTAACTTCATCCCTTTTGCAAAAATATTGGTGAAAACCCAGACATGGTGCCTCATGCCTCTACTTCCAGCACTCTAGGAGGCTGAGGCAGGAGGATCACAAGTTCAAGCATGGCAATTTAGCAAGACCCTGTCTCAAAAGGGGGGTGGGGCTGCAGGGGATGTAGCTCAGTGCAAAGACCCTGGGTTTAATCTCCAGTAAAGAAAAACAAAAACAAAAACAAAACCCTCAATAAAAGAATTATAGATTCTAAAATGTTTCTGACTTATTGACAGTAGGATAAAAGTAGGCACAACACAGGGAAATGTTTATTTTCTTACAAAAGTGTCCTTTGTTATCTACTAGTCTCAGCCAGTCAAAAGAGAGAAGCCATAGAATATTGGAAAAGGGAAATATAACAGGTATAACTAGAATGTGAATAGTACGATGTAAAGAGAATTTTAAAGACTTGGGATAGTGGATAGAATACATAGTACAGCAGGCACGATGTGAGGTATGATACAGCCTATTTTGCAAGTGTTGAAACAGAGCGTCGTTGGATAAACTCTCTCCTTCCCTGGGCTGAGATCTAGACCTTGATGGAGCGTCTGTCCCTGGCTCACAGGATGGCAGAGAAATCATTGTGGTACCACACCGGGGGATCTCCCTAGAAACTCAATGTGTAAGGTATGGGGACAGCCATTTACAGGAAGCTGTCTTACTGGGCACGCTAATATAGTCCACCTTAAAGCCATTCAGGTGTGTGAGTGTTGGGGGCGGGCACGGAGCTGGGACATTCTGCAGATGGCTGAGCTCTGGGGAAGCTGCTGCCTGGGCTTCAGGAGCCTGGCACTTAGGAATCCACTTGAGCCACTTCAGGAGAAGCCGGTCCCTGGTCAGAAGGGAAACTTCTTACTCCCGGAACAGCTCTGCAGCACCCTCTACTGACAAAGCCTGATATAAATGTTGGCTAGCAAAGCAGATACTGTACTTAAAGAATTCTGGTCCATTTTCATAGAGGAAACAAAAGAGGATGATTACAGAACAAAAAGACAATAAACTGACACTGGGCATAACCTTCTATGAAAACGTTAGATTTTTCCAATCAAAAGAGACAAGACTGCAGAATTCTGGATAGTGGGCTGTATCTCCCACCCAGATGTTGGAGGCTGGGAAAAGACTACTGAATATGTGGTACCAGGCAGACTCTTCCTGAGGCACAGACCCAACAGCTAAACCCATCCTTTCCCTCCAATGTCCCCCATCAGATCAACGGAAGTCTCCGAATGGATGTCACTCCGCAAGCCGGCCCTCCTCAGCTGACAGGGCCCCAGAACCGCCCCCCCCAGTCGGAACGTGGTCAGTTTCCTTCACAATTTAGTTGGATTCAGTTATTCACTAACAGGAAAGATTATGAACCTTTAAAAGTTTCCCTCATCCTCTTTAATGGCAGTTGGTTTTAATAGTTGGAAGGTCTAGGGACTTTTTATGTACATAATCAAGTGGTCTATGGGTAATGACTGCTTTGGTTGTTTTCCTGGCTAGAGCGGGACTTTCAGATTATGTTGAGTACAACAGACTAGAGAAAGCAGGCATCTGCATTATGCCTTCCTTTCAGATTTATAATTTCATCATTAAGTGTGATTTTTGCTGTAGACTGCGGAACTTTTATTAGTTCTCCAAAGTTCCTCTCTGTTCTTAGTATACTGTTTTATTTCATGATTTTCATCGTGAAGATTTAATTTTATCAGTACCTTGCTAAGTCTATTGCAGTGATTTTAGGAGTCTTCTCCTTAATGTGATGACCTCTTAACTGATAACACTGCTAATGATCCTGTTTTGTGGAAGAAAATTCTTGGTCATAATGGAATTCTATGATGTCCCTTGATCGTTTCAGTTTAACAATAGTTGATTTAGGATTCTTGGCATTCATGTTTATAGGTATCATTTTCCTTACATGCATTTTCCTTGTGGGGTTTTGCTTTCAAAGTTTTGTTAGTTTCATAAAATACACTGAAGAATATTTTTATGTTTGACTTTCTGGAAGGTTTATGAGAAGGACTATCTCTTCTTTTAAAGTTCAGTGGTGTCTTTCTAATAATTTTGTTGTTTATGCTTTCTAGACAGTTTTCTATTTTATGCCTTTCAAAGAACATACTCTTTTAGTTAATTTTTTTAGTTGTTTCCTTTTTAACTGTTTATTTTCTACCTTTCACCTCCCCGTGTTTAGTCTGGGGTTCTTTGTTTAATTTTTGTTTGTTTGTTTTTTGGTGCTGGGGATTGAACTTGGGGCCTTGAGCTTGCTAGGTAAGCGCTCTTAACCACTGAGCTAAAGCCCTAGCTCCTGTTTAATTTCTTAAAAAGGATACATCATTCAGTCTTTCTGTGGCAACAATGTAAGTACTTAAAGTTTATCTATTTAAAACCTTAATTGCTTTCCCTACGTTTTAATGATTAGTGTTTCAAATACAGTAAAAACCTTTAGTTGCAAGTAACTTGTTCTGTGAGTGTTCTGCAAGACTAGCAAACATTTTTCATAAATGTTAATTTGATAAATGAATGATGTCTTGCAATATGAATAGTACATGATGCTGAACACCACATGATCACAGCTGAGCCAACGGCTCTCCGTTGTCTCTGTGGGATTGTCGATGATCATCTCCCAACAGCAAGAGTTTATGGAAGAGATCTCACCCGCAGAGGAGCAAAAGGTGGAGGAATCCCTCACTTTGAGATAGAGAAAAGTGTAAAATGTGGGAAACTGCAAATTTTGAAGAAACGCACCACCTGAATAAGGCTGTAGCTGTGCAAACAATGAATCTGTTTAATGACAATTCAATGTCACATTTCCATGAAACACTCAAAAGGAGGCAAAAGCAAGTATCATTGGATAGGTTTCATCTTAAAGTTGCATGAAAACAAAAAGATTCCATTGAGCCAATAGATAGCGGTGATTCTGTTAGAGACAGTGAAAATCATTCTATACAATAACCCTCCTCTTCGTCTCCTTCACAGCAGCCATGAAGGTTTTCAAAGGGCAGCTTAATCTATTTTTCTTTATATTTTGTATTTTCTTCACTAATTTGTATGATATTACAGTATTATAATCATTTATATATGAATATTTTTGGGTTGTGGAACAAACCATCTGAGTTTCCATTATTTCTTTTTTTCTTTTTTTAACCAAGAACATGTATTGGTACATTGTATACATAATGATCATAATCAACATGGTTATTTTTTACCTGTACATGTTGTATCTTGGTTTCCCCCCTTCCATTCACCCACCTCCTCTATTTGCAACAAGTTTATTTACATTTTTCCATTTTTTCCCTTTCATCTTACTTTCCTTTTAATCTTCCTTCTTTATCCTCCTTTTCCCTATCTAGTTCTCCTCTCTTTTGAATACTATCTTTATATATATATATAATATCTATTATACCCCTTTGTCCTTATTTACACTTATGGTTTCTCATATCAGAGAAACAATTCAATGTGTACTGATAAGTGTCTGATTTATTTCACTTAATAGTATGTTATCAAAGAACATCCATTTACATATAAATGACTCTAGTTTATTCTTCTTTATGGCGGTATAGTACTCCATTGTGTAGAAAAACCACATCTTCTTTAGCCATTCATCAGTTGTTGGGCATTTAGGTTGTTTCCAAGATTTAGCTATTACAAATTGTGCTGCTATGAACATGGTTGTGCATATATCACTGTGATATGATGATTTTAATTCTTCTGGGAAGATACCCAGCAGAGGAATAGCTGGGTCAAATGGAACCTCTAGTTGTAGTTTTCTGAGGAATCTCCATGCTGATTTCCACAGTGGCTGGACCAGTCTACATTCCCACCAACAGTGCAGGAGGGTTCCTTTTTCCCCCGCAGCCCTGCCAGCACTTATTGTTTGATTTCCCAATAATAGCTGTTCTTTCTGGAGTGAGATGGTATCTTAGTGTTGGTTTGATCTGCATCTCTTGAATGACCAATGATGTTGCACATTTCTTCATATATTTATTTGCTATTTTTATTTCTTCGTCTGAGAAATGTTTATTCATTTCAGATGCCCATTTTTGGATAGGGTCTTTAAGTTTGGGGGGTTTGATTTTTTTGAGTTCTTTATATATTCTAGATGTTAGACCTTTGTCTGAGGGACAGCTGGCAAAAATTTTCTCCCAGTCTGTGTTTTTTCGCCCAACTCTATTAGTAATTTCTTTTGTTGTACAAAAGCCTCTTAATAGGAAGTGGTCCCAAGCATTGATTCTTTGTATTGTTTCCCATGCAGTCTGAGTTCTGTTCATAAATTTTGTTCCAACCCCTATGTCTTTGAGAGTTCTTCCTATTTTATTCTCTAGGAGATTTAGTGTTTCTGTTTTAATGTTGAGATCTTTGATCCACTTTGATTTTAGCTTAGTACATGGTGAAAGGCATGTAGCTAGTTTTAGTTTTCAGCATGTGGCAAACCAATTTGTCCAGCACCATTTGATAAAGAGGTTATCTTTCTTCCAGTGAGGGTGTTTGGCTCCTTTGTCGAAGATGAGGTATTTGAGTGTGTTTGGAGTTATTCCTGCATCTTCTAGCCTGTTCCATTGGTCCTCGGGTCTGTCTTCATGCCAGTACCATGCTGTTTTTATCAGAGAAGTTTTATAATACAATTTCAAGTCAGGGACTGTGATGCCCCCTGCCTTATTCCTGTTGCCCAGAATTGTTTTTGCTATTCTTGGTCTCTTCTGGTTCCAGATGAATTTCACGATTGCCTTTTCTAATTCTGTGAAGTATGTTGGTGGTATTTTGTTTGTAATTGCATTAAATCTGTATAGTAATTTAGGAAATATGGCCATTTTCACTATGTTGGTTCTTCCTACCCACGAACATGGGATATCTTTCCATTGTCTGAAATCTCTTTCAATTTCCTTTTTTAGAGCACTGTAGTTTTCAGTGAAAAGATCTTTTACTTGTTTTGTTAGATAGATTCCTAAGTATTTCATTTTTTTGCATGCAATTGCGAAGGGAGTATCTTCTGTTATTTCTTTCTCAGTGAGTTTGTTATTGGTATATAGGAATGCTATTGACTTTTGGGTGTTGATTTTGTATCCAGCTGTGCAACTGAATTTAGTTACTAAATCTAGAAGTTTCTTGGTGGAATTCTTGGGGTCTTCTATGTAGAGTATCATGTCATCTGCAAATAATGATAGTTTAACTTCTTCCTTTTCTATCTTTAATCCCTTTTATTTCTTTCTCTTGCCTGATTGCTCTGGCTAATGTTTCTAGAACTATATCGAATAATAGTGGTGATAGTGGACAGCCTTGTCTTGTTCCAGATTTTAGTGTGAAAGCTTCCAGTTTCTGACCAGTTAGTGCGATGTTGGCCATTGGTTTGTGATAGATGGCTTTTATCAGATTTAGATATAGACCGTCTATTCCTAATTTCTGCAGAGTTTTTATCATGAATGGGTGTTGGATTTTGTCAGATGCCTTTTCTGCATCTACTGAGATGATCATGTGATTTTTGTCTTTGATTCTGTTGATATGGTGTATTGCATGTATTGATTTGAGTATGCTGAACCATCCCTGTATCCCTGGGATGAATCCTACTTGGTTGTAGTGTATAATCTTCTTGCTAATCCATTGCATTCTGTTTGCCAGTATCTTACTGAGAATATTTGCATCTATATTCATTAGGGAAATTGGCCTATAGTTCTCTTTTTTGGTTGGATTCTTTTCTGGTTTTGGTATCAGGTTTATGCTTGTTTCCAGGAACGATTTTGGAAGTACTACTTCCTTTTCAATTTCTTTAAAGAGTTTGAGGAGTAGTGGCATTAGATCATCTCTAAATTTCTTGTAGAATTCAGCTGTGAAACCGTCAGGACCTGGGCTTTTCTTTGTTGGTAGGTTTTTAATTACCCCTTCAATTTCAATGGCTGATATTGGGTTATTTAGTACTCTTATGTCATCTTGATTCAGTTTTGGTAGTTTGTATGTTTCTAAGACTCTGTCCATTTCTTCAGTGTTTTCCATCTTGTTTGAGTAGAGGTTCTTGAAGTAGGTGCTGATGATCCTTTGGATTTCCATAGGGTCAGTTGTGACTTCACCTTTTTCATTTTTTATTGCATGGATTTGGGTCTTTTCTTTCCTTTTTTGATAAGAGTGGCTAGGGATTTGTCTATTTTATTTATTCTTTCAAAGAACCGACTCTTTGATTCATTGATTTTTTGTATTGTTTCCTTAGTCTCAATTGCATTAATTTCAGCTCTGATCTTAACAATTTCCTGTCTTGTATGAGCTTTGGGTTTGATTTGTTCTTCTTTTTCTAGAGTTTGAGGTTCAACATTAAATTGTTTATTTGAGCTCTGTCTGTCTTCCTGATGTGGGAGTTCAATGCAATGAATTTCCCTTGTAGTACTGCTTTCATTGTATCCCATAGGTTCTGGTATGTTGTATCAGCATTATTATTAAACTGAATAAATTGCTTAATTTCTTCTTTAATTTCTTCTGTGACCCAGTTGTTGTTCAGAAGGATGTAATTTAGTTTCCATGTGTTTATGTAGTGTTTTTGTTCTCTATTACCAATGAATTCCAGTTTTATTGCACTATGGTCTGAGAGTATGCACGGTATAATTTCAATTCCCTTGCATTTACTTAAACATGCTTTATGAGCTAGTATGTGGTCTATTGTGGAGAACGTCCCTTGTGCAACTGAGAAGAATGTGTATTCTGTTGTTGTGGGGTGAAACACTCTGTATACATCTGCTAAATCCATTTGTTCTCATATTTGATTCAGTTCTGATATTTCTTTGTTAAATTTTTGTCTAGTTGATCTGTCTATTTGTGACAGTGGGGTATTGAAGTCTCCCATTATAATGGTATTAGTATTTATTTGATCTTTCATGTTCCTTAATATTTGTTTTATGTAGTTAGATGCACCAATATTTGGTGCATAAATATTAATGATTGTTATTTCTTCCTCTTGGAGTTTTCCCTTGAGAAGTATGTAGTGACCTTCTTTGTCCCTCTTGATCTGTTTTGGTTTGAAGTTCACTTTGTCTGAGATTAGGATAGCTACCCCTGCTTTTTTCTGGGTTCCTGTTGCATGAAATACTGTTTTCTATCCTTTGATTTTCAGTCCATGTATTTTCCTTCTGAGTTAGATGTGTCTCTTGTATGCAACATATTGATATATCTTGTTTCTTGATCCATTCTGCTAGTCTGTTTCTTTTGATTGGTGAGTTGAGACCATTTATATTGATGGTTACAGCTGTTATGTACTGACTTATCTTTGTCATAGATCTTTCTGTTGTTGGTTCTGTGTTTCATCTCATTTTAACTGCTTGTCTTGCCTGGCAGATTCTTTTTATTAGTGTCCTTGTAATTATAGTTTCCTTTTTCCTTTTCTAGGATATCTTTCAAAATATTTTGTAGAGGTGGTTTGGAGGTCATGAATTTCTTCAGCTATTCTTTGTCATGGAAATATCTTATTTCATTTCTGAATTTGAAAGATAGTTTAGCTGGGTACATCAATCTGGGTTGGAGATTATTTTAAGGCTTGAAATATTTTGCTACAGGCTCCCCTTGATTTAAGGGTTTGTGTTGAGAAGTCTGCTGTAATTCTGATGGGTTTACCTTGATAGGTGATTTTTTTTTCCTCTAACAATTTTCAGTATTCTGTTCTTTTGTTGAATTTCTGGAATCTTGATTATTATATGTCTTGGGGTAGATTTATTTTGGTCGTGGGTAATTGGGGTTCTATATGCCTCACTTATCTGTATGTCAAGTTCTCTTCTCATGCTTGGGAAGTTTCCTGTCATTATGTCT
>PVJO010034237.1:0-11191 GCA_004026905.1 Hystrix cristata | reverse complement strand
AAAAAAAAAAAAAAAAAAAAAAACAGAAAAAGGAGAAAAAATGTCCGATGAGCTGTCTTTCCCACTTCTAGAGAGAAAAAACTTTACAGAAATGTCACCACCTGAGTGTAGCCCAGTTCTTTCTTTTCTTCATGAACTTAGCAGTTTTTAAGAATCCTCTAAAAATGAACTCTAGAGTTCTAATGCCGCACCTTTCGTGCACGTCCTCTGTCCCCTTCTCTCCCTGCCGGTGCAGTCCTAATGCTCGTGTCAGGTATTGAATAGGTGCCTGTTGACATCAGTGGATTGCAGTGTGTTTTTTGAAATGCCCTTGTGTAAGCCATACAAAAAAAGAGACTAGGGGCTGGGGATTTAGCTCAGTGATTAGAGTGCTTGCCTTGTAAGCACAAGGGCCTGAGTTCGATCTCCGGCACCACAAAAAAAAAAAAAAAAAAGAGAGAGAGAATATAACACTTGTGCAAACTAGCACCACTAAAAAATAGTTTCATGAGTGTTCCAGAGATGGCAGTTTCACTAAATGGCTATCAGTCACATTTTTTTCATGTTTTTATCAATGTAGATATTTTAGCTAGACCACATGATGATACTACTTAACATAGGCTGCCAGGGTTTTGGACTTCCTCCCACTCTCCAGCTTTGGCCAGAAAGTTCTGCTTTTATCTGCTTTACATTTTGAGCTTCCTTTTAAGCTCTCAATTGAAGAAAAGGTTCTGCTGCTTAAAATAAAATTAGAACCCTTACAATTATATCAGTATTTTCGAACTGGGATACATTAAGTTGCTTCACAGCCTCTGAAGTGCTTTATTCTAGTCCCATTTTTAAAATACATATTTAATATTTTAAAACTTAATTAAAAAGCACCATGCTTATCAAGATACGGTATTTATCATATTCCCATGAATGGCATCCTAGTGTGTGCTGTGAGTATATTTGAATTTCTTATAAACTTCTAAGGCAAGATTTGCTTTTCACTGATCTTTTTCAAACCTGTCATGTGTCCTTAATTTAAATTGCCCAGGCAGGAACAGACTACAATATAGATGTAACACACTTGGTTTAGTGCCGTGCGTGTTGTTCCTGTCATGGGTAATATGGGTGATGGCCAATTAATTGTACAGAATATGGGCTAGTAGGATCAAGAGAATACATTATAGTTTTTTAGGTTTTGGGTTTTGTTTTTGGTGGGGGCAGGTTTTGGTGTACATGTGTGTCTGTGCGTGTCTGTGTGTATGTGTATGTGTATAAGAGGGATGAAATCTTAGTTTTATACATTTTTCTCCCCAGATGAGTAACCTATGTTCTCAAGACCAGCTTATTATTTTCTTGCTTGCCCATTCATTCACTCATTCATTCATTCACTCACTGTGTTGCCCCCAGGCTGCTCTCTAACTCGTGAGGTCCCGAGGTCCTCCTGCTTCACCCTGCCCAGTAGCTGGGATTATAGCCACTTACCACTACTCTGAGCTCAACTTTGTTATTAATAATTAGTAGCATAGTATACAGAACTAAGATAAACTATAATTTATTCATACAAATACTTGAGTTTTAAATCTAAATTGATATTTATCAGTATACAAAAATCTATATCTAAAACATTTTAGATGAAAATAGCACATTATGGGGTTGGGGATTTAGCTCAGCGATAGAGCGCTTTCCTAGCCAGTGCAAGACCCTGAGTTCGATACCTAGCACCCCCCCACACCAAAAAAAGAAAATGGCACATAACAAAACATGCTTATAAAGTAACATTTTTGTTAAATTCAAAACCTAAAATGACACCATACTACTTACAAATACCTACACATGAGTAAAAATTAAAATATGCATGTGAGTACATACACCACATTGGGTAATGGTTACTTCAAGTAGGTGGAAGAGAATTATGTTACTTTGGCCAGACAGGTAGTTTTAACATATTATTTGCTGTTTTAACAGTAGAGATATTTTAGGTAAACTGGGACACATGTACACCCGTAATGCCAGGTACTTAGGAGACTGAGCCAGGAGGATCGTAAGTTCAAAGCCAACCTGAACAACTTGGCAAGACCTTTCTGAAAAACAAAAAAAAATTTTAAGAGCTGGTAAAATAGCTCAGTGGTAGAGTGCTTGCCTGCTGTTCAGGAAGTCCCACCAGTGCCACACCAAAAAAAAAGTATCAGGAAAACTTGGCTGTGGTTGTTACTTTAACTTTTCTCATACATAGTCATTTGTTTTTCTAACAGAATATACCTCTCAACACAATAGGGGCATAAAATTATCATGGTTGCTCTTTTAGAAAAGTAGTGTACTTCCAGCTCTTTAGAACTAGTTCCGTATTTTTATGGAAAATATCCAACACCTATCACCAACACCTTGAACTATGCCTGGCACATAAAGGTGCTCAGTAAGTATTTATTGAGTTAATGAGTGACACTGAAAGTAAAACCTGATTTCTAAGAAAGTTTTTGACCTAAATATTTAAAATACAACAAAAGGATTGGTAATCTTAAAAATAATATGTACTTATTTTTTAGATATGGGTAAATGTCACCTTACCAAAGGTAAACAGGCTCTGGAGATTCGAAGCAGTTTGTCTGAAAAGAGAGCACTCACTGATCCGATTCAAGGGACAGCTCCTTCTGCAGAGTCTCTGGTGCGGAACCTGCAGTGGGCTAAGGCTCATGGTATGGTAAAGTCTGCTTCTCGTGAGAGCTTTCTGTCATACTGCATTTTAAATCATGAAGTATTTTCTTCTGACTAAATACTTTCTTGCCAATTTTATACTGAACAATTTTTGGCCCAGTAGGCAAATCTAAAACTAAACAAATGTTTTAATTACAGTCATTGCACATTTAATTATAGACATTGCACTGACTTATTTGATGTCAGAGATACCAAATTATTTCACCCATGTTTTTATCATTGATAAAATTTAAATGATCATGTTTAATTCTTCTGTTTTTAAAATGCAAAAATGAGTTAATTTTTATTTGCCTTATATGTGGTCTTTCACTTCTGTGCTCTGACTGTTGAAGTGTTTAGCTGTCTAAAGTCAAACAGGCCTAAATTTTCACTCAGTCTCTACAACCTGAGGAACATGTTGTCTATAAATCATGGATAAGTCAGTCCCCACTGAATAGAGCAGGTGAGATTGTGTGAAGTCCACCTGAGAGTCAAGCATGGCTCAGAAATACCAGTGGGATCCTCTCTGTGACACTAGGTCAGTGGATAATAAAGAAAAATGAGGTGAAAATTATATCTGTAACTTAATTACCTTTTGGTTAATTGTACGTGATTTAGTGAAAAATAAGTTTATTGACTGAAATAAAGATGTAGGGTTTTCTTTGAGTCCTAAGTATTCTATGACTCTTACTAGAGATAATTGGAAAATAATTGTAAATATTGAACCACTATAAAAATACCTTTCTTTTCATAATAATTTTTGTTGTCCAAGATTTATTTTTGTTAAATTAACATGTTAGAGCACTTTGAAACGTAAAGTGCTAGAAACATACTATTTTGACGTTCCACATAATTGCATAAGTAATTGAAATTGAATTTCTTATCCACAAAAAAAAAATGACAACCATAACAAAACTATAGCTGGGCATGGTGTAGCACACCTGTAATCCCAGCACTTGGGAGGCAAGGCAGAACGAGGCCAGCCTGGGCTACATAGTGAGTTCAAGGCCAGCCTGCACTACATAGGGAGACCCTGTCTTCAAACACCCCCCCCCAAAAATCCCCAGCATTAACAAAATTACAATGGTAAAGATCAACAGTAAGTAAAACCTTTTATAAAATGAACATAAAAGCTCATGTAGAAGGTATCTGTAACAAATGTAATAAATAGATTTTTTTATATAATAAAGAATTCATGTAAAATTTTTTTAAAAAATTAGGACCTCTCCCTCAATGAATAAGCAAGTAATGTAAGTTCAACAGTTGTCATGATTAGATTCTTAATTAAGAAATGTAGAAAATGGCAAATGTAAATAAAGAAAATTTTTAAATAGTGTATTTTTGGTCCATCAGATAAACATTTAAAAATGAATAATATTTACATCTAAATTGAAAACAATCTGTCCTGTGTCTAAGGAACCATCAAATAGCTATCTCCAACAATGCTAGAGCATTAAGTATATGAAATATTAACTATGATAGAACAGTGACAAAGTACAGAAATACTACAGATATTCAAGAATAGACAAAGTGATTAAAGGTAACAAAAACTATAGTGATAATATGCTTTATTAAAGATTCTTGTCATGGTGCTAGGATGCAGCTCCATGGTAGACCATTTGCCCAGAATGCAGTAACCCCTGGGTTCCATGTCTAGCAGTGAAAAAAAAAAGTCTTGTCATGCAAACTAAGGCATCAATGAAAATATATCTACAAATATATGTATACTTTTAATTACCACTATGAAAATTACATATACAGATGGACAAGAACTGTAGTAAATGAAAATTTTGATTTGTTTGGCATGCAGAGTGAGATTTTTTTGTCTATTATGTGTTTTTAAAAAAATAATGGTTATATAATGTTTTTAAGTGAAAGAAAAGACTCTAACTGTATGCTGCCCTATACAGGACATTTGCTGTTTACCAGAAAACTTAATCCTCTTTAAGTAATGTTTTCTAATTTGTGCTGTTTTTTTTTTCCTCCTAGAACTTCCAGAAAGTATGTGTCTTAAATTTCAGTGTGGTGTTCAGATTCAGTTAGGATTTGCAGCTGAGTTTTCCAACGTCATGATAATCTATACAAGTATAGTTCACAGACCACCTGAGATAATAATGTGTGATGCCTATGTTACTGATTTCCCACTTGTAAGTCTCTCCTTTTTCATTTTACTTAAATTACAGTGATTTATTCTTACTATTAAAGACTAAACTTTTGAGCTGAGAATGTAGCTCAGTGGTAGCACACTCATCCAGCATGTGTGAGGCCCCTGGTTCAATCCCTACCACTATCAAAAAAATCCCCTCAAGACTAAACTTTTAAAAACTTAAATATGATGGTAAATATGAAGGAAATGTATTTAAATAAGTTTATGTGTATGTTTAATTGTACTTCAGTAACACTGTCATAGTATTCAATAATTGCTAAAATACCTTAAGTTGGTCAAATTTGCAAATGTCTCAGTTTACTAGGAAAGAGGCCTTTAATTTCTCATGCCCTAGTAAAGATATCAAATATGAAAGAATAACGTATGTGAAGAGTAAGCTTCCAGGATGTTACTGGAACACCGTAAGACTTGTCAAGTTGTGATAGTATTAGTGTATTGAAAGAATAGAATTCTAGTTCTGTTCTTTCCCAACATTTAGTTACAGTATTTATTTTTGTCTTGTTCTAAATAACCCAGTAAATAGTGCCCCTCTTTCCTACATAGATGTGAGAGATTGGGGAGTAAGCAAGGAGAAATAGAAATCCAGAATATTTTTATTATTTATGGAGGCTTTGTGGAGGACATTGCTTCCTGTGAGAGGAGGTGATGTTGCACAGAACTTCAGAATTAGCCCCCCACCAGATAACAGCAACACTGCACAGGGAAGGCCGTCCTGGTGCTGGGCCCAGACAGAGCCATGGGCTTCCTATGCAGGAGCAGAGCACCTCCTGTCCTTGGCCTGTGGGTTGCCCCTAAAAGAACAAAAAAAGGGGAACACTGATCTTAGCTTGATACTTTACTCTTCCTAGTTACTCTAAATGTATGAATCTCCTGGCGGGACAGAATCCAGGAGTCAAGCACTAGTGGGGTTCTTCCTACTGAAAAGGAAACTTTACTATGTAAAGATGGATTTAGAGGAATAGTTTGAAAGAAATTGTCCTTTCAGAGCTGTGTATGTGTTTGTGTGTGTGCCTGTGTGTGTGTGTCTGTGTCTGTGTGTGTGTTACTAGGGATTGAAACCCACGTCTCAGTACTAGCTCTTTTTATTTTTTATTTTGAAACAATCTTGCCCAGGCTGTCCTCAAACTTGGAATCTTCCTGCCTCAGCCTCCCAAGTAGCTGGGATTACAAGTATGTATCACTGTGCCTGGCTAACTACTTTTTAAATATATTTGAACAGAATCTAAAACTCTTATTATAACTATAAAACATTGTTTTCATCATTTCTTTAGTCCTGGATAAGAGTCTACCCTACTCAATCCAAATTCATGACAGTTATACAGGCCCAGATGTTTTATGCCATAAACTATGTTGTGAGCTTCAGTGATTTCATTATAACATCCACTGATTTTTTTCACAGGACCTAGATATTGATCCAAAAGATGCAAATAAAGGGACACCTGAGGAAACCGGCAGCTACTTAGTATCAAAGGAGCTGCCCAAGCACTGCCTATATACCAGACTCAGTTCCCTGCAAAAATTAAAGGTAACTTTTTTTCCTGTTTGTAGCTACTAATAAAAAACTGCCTGAAACTGAAAGTTCTCTTAGCATAGTCCATAAATATGCTGATCTTTTGAATATTGAAGTAGAGATAACCAATGTACAGTGGGTCTTCTCGGTGACCCTTTTCATATTATATAGTGGTACCTTCTTGATTCACAAATGCTTTTGTTTGCAAACATACTGGTTCACAAACAGAACCATTTGGCAAAATTCTGTTTTTGTTTGCAAACTGCATCGGGTGATGAACACAACTGCAGCCATCTTTCCCACATGAACACAAATGTGGCCGTCTTTTCCAGAAACGTGGAAGGAATTAAGTTCCTGAACCGAGGTACCGCTGTATTTTGTCCCTGATTTTGGCCTGAGGACTTTTGTGTTAAAATCCATGTTCTTAACCTCCATACAGTTGAGAAGTTAGAACATAGAGCATATTCTACTTCAAAGGATCTTAGCATTTTGAAATAATCACTTCCTTATTCTGTGACTTTCCATAAAACATACAAATTAGAACTGGAATATCTTTTTAATCTCTTTCATTTCTACTTGACTTGCAAATGAGAAGCTAGCTTTACATGGTTAAGCTTTCTAATAAAAGCGTGTCCTTGTAAAAATTGAATTTTTAGTTTATTCATAGCTGAATACCATAGAATGTCTTAGGCAAAACCTGGAGAATGGAATGGGCACTTGACAGTGACACAGAGACACCTGGTGCCACCTGTTCACAGCCAGTCTACTTAGTCTTCTCTTGAAGATTTAGCCTGTTACCTGATTCAGTTACATTTTTCTCTGGATTATTCATAATATTTTTAAACAGCTTATGTTTTTGACATAGGTGTAAAGCCAAATTTTTTTTCATCAGTATGTTTGCAGTACACAATAATTTCATTCATCCTGGGGAATTGGTACATATACATCATTTTTACATTAAAGGGTAATTCCCATCTCCAGTAATAGGGAAAGATAAGGTCCTAGAAATGTGGTATAAGAGCTGTGTGATTTTGACTCATTACCAGAGTAAGAACTGGAATTCTACTAAACTCCTAAGAATTGAATGGAAGAGAAGGAAGGTAATTGTAGCTGGCCTCTCTCCATCCAGGGGAAATGGAGAAGGGTGCCTTGATGATTTTGAACCCAGGAAGGGGTTCTGTTATTGTGTGTGGGAGTGGTATCTTAAGACTGATACATTTTCACTGTTTATAAAAATGGTGAACCTCATTTCTTTTGCTTTTCAGGAACATCTGATCTTCACTGTGTGTTTATCATATCAATACTCAGGACTGGAGGACACTGTGGAAGAGAAACAGGAAGTGAATGTTGGGAAGCCTCTCATTGCTAAATTAGACATGCACCGAAGTCTAGGCAGGAAGACTTGCTATCAGACATGCCTGAGGTCTGATGGGCCTTACCACAGCTCCACACCCACCTCTGGGGGAGCAGGGCATTATCCTTCATCTCAGGACTCTTTCCATTGCGTCTACCATTCACATCTTGGTAATTCAGAGAGTGTTATGCCATCAGATAGATGTCATTGCAGCCGGACTCCCAACGCATTTATTTCAAGTTATCACACCCACCATTACTCCTGTCAGCTTGGTAGAAGTAACGTGCCAGTGGAAACAACTGATGAAATGCCATTCAGTTTCTCTGATAGGCTCAGGATTTCTGAAAAGTGACCTCATTTTTGAAAGTTTGCATAATTACTAGATGTCTTACATGAAATATATAAAGTGAGGCATTGTGAAAGGGCAAATATGTATATATGGAGAAAAAAGTGGTACCAGCCGTTTCTTTGCAGGCGCAAGACTTTGAGATGGCAGAATTACACTATTTAACTACAGACTTCCTCTCGGGTTTTTTTTCCCTCTTTTTAGACCTGTAAATTGAGTGATTTGTTCTGTGAGAGTGAAGTGTGGTTGTATGTATATATATGTACATAACAAAAATATTTTTATTTTGACTACTCTGAAGTGAGAGGAATGGGAATGGTGGTGTTGTAGAATAAGTCATTGTACTTTTAACACCAGAAGGAATCCTCTTGATCATCAGGCCTAGCCTAGTTTTGTTGTTGAGAGAAACAGATGGAGGCCTCTTGTCTAAGTTAGAGCTGGCACAGAACTGAGACCTCTAGAATTCTATTCCAGTAGCTTTTCCACTACATACTGCCTTCCTGATGGGTACTGAGACAAATACTATTTTTGAAAGAAAGGAAGAAAAAGAGGGAGGAATGCAGAGTGGGAAGGAGGGAGAGAGGAGGGGGGTACATGTCTGTATATTATCTTGAGTAATGTACTGGCTTTAATTCATGATTATAAGTCTTTGGTGCAAGTGTCATTTAAGAAGTCTGTATATAAATCTTGTGCAGAACAGGTTTAAATTTGTTTGTGAGTTCATGAAACCATATGAGAGGTGATGAAATATTTGTCTATGTTAAAGCTAGACAGCAGAGGTTAAAAATAGAGATGTAAGTGGATAGTATTGGTAGCTGCTTATTTGAATCTTCCAGACATTGAAAGTATCTTCCTTGATAACTTATATTTTCTTCTTGAATTGTACAGGTCTTAAGAGAAAATTCTTATCATTTGTGGTTCTACCTAAAAGCAGACTTAAAAGTGGCAATAAAAAGGGAAATGGTTGAATTAGTAATTCTAAATGGGCTTAGGAGATAATATCCTTAGCATTTTTGGTCCTTCCTAAAAGCAGGTTTAAAGGGCAACTGGCCAGCTGGGCTTGGTAGCACATGCCCAAAGTTCCTGAACTCTAGGAGTCTGAGGCAGGAGGATTGCAAGTTCAAGGCCAGCATTGGCAACTTAGTGAGATCCTGTCAGCGCATCCCTGGGTTCAATCCCAGTACTGCAGGGCAGGGAGGAGTGGAAAGGCAGTTATCCATAGGAAGGGAAGAGATGGAGTTAGTAATTTTTAAAGCCCTCAAAGAAAATCCCAGGCCCAGATGGTTCTACTACTGAATTCTACCAAACATTAAAATTAGCACCAAGTCTTAGTATATTCTCCCCAAAGGAGGAGAGTATACTTCCTAACTCATCCTGTGAGTTCTTTGTTACCCTGACTCCAGAACTAGACAAGAAAGCTACACACAGTGATTCACAACCCTAATCCTCGCACTTGGGAATCTGAGGCAGGAAGATTGGGAGTTTGAGACCAGCCTGAGCTACACAGTGAGTTCAAGGCCAACCTGGACTATGCTGACCCTTTCTGAAAACGGGGAGGGGTGGAGGGAAATCATAAGAAAACAATAGACTAATATCCTGTATAAATGCAAAAATCACGAACTAAATACTAGCAAACTGAATCCAGCAACATGGAAAAGGATTATATACCATGATCAAGTGGAATTTATCCCAGAAAATCAAGATTGCTTTAGCATCCAAAAGTCTTTTAAGCTAATATACACTTATTTCTCATTAATGTTCTCTAAAGTCACCATGAACGTTGAATGAATATGGAATCGTTGCTCCTAGGGGAGGGGGGTGATGTACACATATGCATAAACATGTATGTCTCACACAGACAAGACCTTGACTCCTAGTAACAACCCATCCTGGCAGATTCTGGGTGAAAATGAGGTTTACAAGTGTTGAGTGATGTGCCTGAGGCTGGAATTCAAACCCTCTCCAACTCGTCCTAGAGCCAGAGCTTCTTGCACCACACTGAGCTGCCCCTTTCCCCTCTCCCCCATCATATGCATCGTCTTGTCATTGCTGGGAGAGCTGAAGCAAGAAGGTCGAGCATTGCTGTTAGACCTCAGCTCGGAACATGGGTATTAGGTGACTCAAATTTTTCACTAGTCTCTACATGTCCACAAATTGCTGCAAAAGTTCTACAAGTTTTGATGGGGTGAGGAGGGGGTAATAAATTTTAGCAAGTTGGTAAATTCATATTTACATAATTGTAGTGTAGCTCCAACTATACCACACTAAGACAAAACCCACATAGATGCAGAAAAGTATTTGATAAAATCCAACATCTTCCATAGTAACAACATTAAACTAGTAATAAAAGGGACCTTCCTCCACATCCATGAAGAACCCAACCTGGCATCATAATGGGGATAGCCTGAATGCTGACTGTTTTTCCCCTTGAGATCAGGAATAAGACCAAAAAATGTATGACACTAGGGGGAAGGCAGGTAAAGTGGGGTGAATGGGGGTGAAAATGGTCCAAGTGTGTTATATACATGTACAAATCTGCCAAAATGACGTCCACTGATGTGTATAAGCAACAGAAAACAAGTGGGGAAAAAAAGACTTTAACCACTTCTATTGAGCATTGTACTTGAGATTTTAGCCGGGGCTTAAAAAATAAATAAAAGCCAATAAATAAATAAATACATGCATGCCATCTATATTGGGAAAGAAGACTGCAGGTTGAACTCTCCAAATGCTGTGCTTATGTGGTTTCACAACTGGAAAATTCCATACCTGATCTCATGGGAGATGTATTCACAAAAGACATTCTTCTACATAAAAATCATGGGGAATCATTTAAAAACTAGTAATTTCAACAGTTCGTGGGATATTAGATCAACATCAGTTTTGTTTCTGTGCTAGCAATGAACATTCCAAAATTCTATTCACAATAGCATCAAGAAGAACAAAATGAGTATAAAACGTTGTAATAAAATGTAAATAAATGGAAGGACATCCACGTTCTGAACACTTGACATTAATATGGCAATTTTGCCCAAGTTCATTTATGCACTGACCACAATTTCTGTCAAAATCCCGGCCAGATCTTTTGCAGAAATTGACAAGCTAATACTAAAATGTGTAAGTAAAAGGGACCCAGAATAGCAGCACCCCCCC
>PVJO010034236.1:0-11192 GCA_004026905.1 Hystrix cristata | reverse complement strand
CTCCCAGAGCGCTGGGACCGGAGACAGGCGCCGTCCCCCTCGGCCAAGTCACAGTATTTTCCTCTACCAGCTGAGTTCCTGGCTGGCGCAGGTGGCTGTGGGGAGAACCCCAAGCTCTGTCCCCCAGTAGAAGCTGGGAATTCTCCTTCTTCCCCTGTTTGCCTTGTGCCTGCATAGGACACAGAGAGGAGACCTGAGATCCAGGTGTGGGCTGCAGGCCTGCGGGCCTGGCAGCACACAGATCCGGGTTCATCTTGGCCTGATGCTCGCGGTCCAGGGGACCGAAAGTCTCCGTGACGTCAGAAATAAAATGGGGATGAGAGAAGACAGTGATGCAGCCCACACTCGAGAGCAGTTCATATCTAAGGATGCAGCTTCAGTCAACCTCCCACCAACTCAGCGAATTCGGAGCTGTTATATCTCCACTTTACCAACAGAGAAACTGAGGCACAGAGGGGAAAGGGCCAGTGGAGACCGAGCTGCCTCAGTGGTGCACACCCAGGGGTCAAATAGTGACACAGAGCGGCTGATCTCCCTCCCATCTGGCTCCGCCCACCCCCTGGAAGTCTGGAGCAGCATTGAGGGGGACATTTCAGCCCTGCAGGGACAGAGTTGGGCAAGTAGGAGCCCACAGCACACCTGGAGCAGGCTCCAACTTGCCAGGAGTGGTATGCAAAGTTTGTCTGCTGCACTTTGGGAGGCTGAGGCAGGAGGATTTTGAGTTTGAGGCCAGACTGGGCAACTTAGCGAGACCTTCCAGCCACGAAGAGTTGGGAGGAGGCTACTGTAGTCAGACTGAGGACACCCACTCAGGCTTGGGCACAGGTGGGGGGTGGACTCCTTTCCAGACAGGGCTTTCTGTCTCCGTGGGGTGGCACTGGAGACCCCCGGGGCCCTGTGAGAACACAGCCTGCCTTGTGCACATGCGGACAGCCCCTTGCCTGCCGGGCTCGCACACAGCCGGTCCCCCTCATCCTGGTTAATGATCACCAGGGTGACCGTAAATCCCTGCCTGTTGCTTGGGGTAATTATTAATGGCTCTCTTTCCACTCCCAAAGTGCCCAACAGGGCGATAAATTACACGGCCACCCTCGTTACCTGCACTGTGGTCACCATGCTCGCTGAGGCTCCCCCATAGGCACACTCAGGGCTGCGGACTCCTGCAGACCAACTGCTCAGGCCTGGGAACTCGTCATCCCTCAGAGTGTCACTAGTCTCTCCCACCTCAGTCACACCTGCCTCAAACGCACTGGGGGCCCTAGAGCCACTGGCAAAGCGGGTGGCAAACAGGGACAGACACCAAGTGTGCCGATGCGCCACGGCATGATTAAAAGATGTAGCATCTGTTTTTGAAAAATGCAATGCCGTGAATCTCCCTCAAAATCCTCCCCTCGCTTTGAACACACTCATCCCATCGTCCTGGCCACTTCCCGCGACATCTCCGGAGTCCTCTTTCCTGAGGGTCTTTAGCTGCACTGTCCTGGCTGCCTCGATAGTCTGAATGGATTCAAAACGTTTCCTTTTCATGGTCATTTTGACTTTGTGGAAGAGCCAGAAGTCACACGGTGCCAGATCTAGTGACTAAAGTGGATGAGGATACAGTGTTTTTACAAACCACCTTTCTGTTGGATGGCGCTCGGCAGCAGCATGCACTGTATTTTTGATCCCACCTGGTGAAGACATAAACCCACCACACTGCCCCCATCATGTTACTCTTTTTACCCAACAATCCTCAGGTGGATCCTCTATGCCCAGAACGACACAAACACAGTGCAGCTGGGCGCTCCTGCTCAAGTTGACCACAATAATAAGTCCACCACAATCCACCCGGGTCAACTTGATAACCAGACACATTTCTTTAAACCACAGTCTCCAGGGGCAGATTTGTAAAGAGTTCACATATCTTGGTCCGTTCAGATTTACATTAACAATACAATTATTGCACTCATTCCCACACCAGAAACAAATACTCAAAGGATTCTCAACTGATTAAAAGCAGGTATCCAAAAATTACCAATGTACATACAAATATACAACTCCATTCTGTCTCTCTTGTTCTAAAACAATGAAAAGTTTACAAAGTACAATATACCAATACAGTGTATCCACATTAAAAAATACGGCTTCAAAGTTTCAAACTATGTTGGTTTCCATTAAGGACAGAACACGGCAACATTAAGAGACACCCCAAAGTATCTCCTGCACCCCAAACACACTCTTCCCTTCTGGTCAAAGGCCTCACGTCATTTTTCCAGCGTCCTGTCACTTCTGCACAACCACGTTCTCTGTTCATCCTGCAGTCCAAGCTGCCCTCTGGCCAAATGCTCCAGGTCACCCTGCTGGCTCTTCACTCTCGATTTTCAACACAGATTCGGCCGAGAGCCCCCAACACTAACTATGCCGCTGTCCCAATACCAGACTGCACCGACATTTTCCTGCCACCCAGGCGGTATCTCCAAACACAAGCAAAACGCAGACCGACCTCTGCCGGAGCACACATGTCCCGCCCGGGACCCAGCAGCCAACACAGTCCTTCTCAGCGGAGGCCTCCCGAGCCTCGTTCTCACGGGCAGCATTTCCATCAGTTTCTCTGGTTTTCCGGGATCCGACCAGAGTCTCCCATATAGTAAGTTTATACCTTCCAAGGCTGCCTCTCTGGCTGGTCTCTCAAAACCTTTCCAAACTAATTCCAAAGGCTCTTAAGCCACATGGCCAGGCAACGTCACAGCAAGGACCCCACTTCTCTGGTACCGATTTCTGCCTTAGTTACTTTTCTAGAGTCAATGGTGTGCAAGAAAGCAGATTTAACACAGGACGTTTACACATTACAACATTCACATACACAAGCCAAAAGCAGGAATAGTGCAGAACATCTATCTATCTGTGCCCTGGAGACCCGGAAGATCCAATCCGGGGCTGAGAGCCCACAGCAATGCCCCATGTACGTCTGTGTGTGCACTAAAGGGCTGAAGAAATCTATACTGGAGCCGGGATATGACACTCACATCAGAGATAAGACCAGAGCTCACCTCACGCAAACAGCAGCCATCCCCGACGACAGCAAGGCCCTGAGCTCCTTCTGAGACAAGAACAGCCGAGTTCCCTTCGGGAGAACCAGCCGCAACAGACTTCTCCTGGGAAACAGCCGGCGCCATCTTCTGCTCCCGTTCTCCTGTGTTGTGTGGGCAACAATCCTCAGGTGGATCCTCTACACCCGGAACCACATCAACTCAGTCCAGCTGGGCGTTTCTGCTCGCTTTAACCACAACTATGTCTACCACATTGCCCCTGATTGTGTTACTCTTTTTGCCCTGGCAGCCAGGAGGCTCTTTCTCAGCCCTGCATAGCATGTGTAGTAGCAGGAATGGTATAATCTCTCAATTAGCCCATCTGGGGCTCGAACGACCAGCCTACTCTTCTTTTTCTCCACTATTATTTGGGAAAAAATGAAAAAGCTTTAGGAAGTGACCTGGGTCTTAAATGAAGCCTCACTCATCTTCAATGATGACTAAGTTTAGAGCCTAGAATTTAGGGACAAAGTAGAAGACAGTGTTGCCAGGCTCCCGCCCTGGAGTGCACACCCCTGTTCTGTTCATTTCGTGGTTTCTCATGGGCCAGGTTCCCTCTGCGGAACCAGGAAACGGACTCCACTGCGTTCGTGTCTCTGTCCAGAGGGATGTGTCACCCACCATCCCCCACGCATCCCCAACACGGCCACAAAGGAGGGGCTGGGGGGCCGGCTGGGACGCACTGAGAGCCCTTTGATCGTGCTCAGGGTGACCCGCATTTACCTGGGATTAAAAGTCCTCATTGAGCAGGGCTCCGGCTTCCTCCGGCCTTTGACGGGACAAGTGTTAATTGGACAACACAATGGGGCAAAGTCAATTCTGCTCCCCGGGCCCCTTTTGCTGTTCAGTCAGATAGAAAGCCCTTTCCAAGGCAGCAGGAGAAGAAAGGCACGGTTTAGAAGGGTAATCGTGGGCGCATCCCCCCTCACCCCCGGGCAGAGCGGAGGATGTGGTGGCCTGCGGGGAATGTCACCCGATGGGGCCCTGTCTGCTTTCGTGACCTCAGGGTGCAGGGGGAGGGGCAAGATTTGAGGAGGACAGAGTTCCATGGGGCACCGGTAGGTAGAGGAAGGGTGTTGGGGCACGCCGCTACAGGGTGTCACCCTCCTCCGTATCCTCTGGAACCCTGTTAACTCAAGGGGCGGTGTCCCAGGGCAGAGTCTTCCTCCACACCCTGGAAACCAGTGCTTTCCCCTCAAGCTCCACCTCCCCTTGCTTCTCGCCTATGTCTGCTTCCTGACATGTTTGTTTTGTTTGTTTTTTGAGCCAGGGTCTCACTTATATAGCCTAAGGTAGCCTTGAACTCACTACATAGTCCATGGTGGCTTCGAACTCGCTGCGATCTTCCTGCCTCAGCATCCTTCCGGAGCACTGGGGTGACGGGTGTGTGCCACCATGCCCATCTCTCTTTCCAAGTTTTGCTTTGCAGCGCTTACAACCCACACCAGTCTGGGATAATCTGGGACCTGTACACAAAAACAATTTGAAGAACATCACCAAATCCGTCCAGTGTTCTTTTGGTTTTAGGACTAAGAAAACAGAGGGAACGGATCACCGACACTTCAGGTCAGCCCTGCAGACCCTGCTTGAAACTAGAAGCATCTTGGAGACCAAAACCAGCTTCGTTTTTAGGATCCGGAGTCATTTTACTTGGGTAGCAAGAGGGCTGTGCTAGTTCTTAGTTCTGCACACAGCTTTATATCAGGTATGATAGAAAGATACAGTGAGTGTTTAAATTGAAATTTTATTACAGTAAAAGACACACTGCCATGAATCCTCTCAAAATCCTCCCCTGGCTTTGCACACACTCATCCCGTCGTCCTTGCTACTTCCTGCGGCAGCTCTGGAGTCCTCTTTCCTGAGGGTCTTTAGCTGCGCTGTCCTGGCTGCCTCGATGTCCTGAATGGATTAAAAATGTTTCCTTTTCATGGTCATTTTGACTGTGGAGAAAAGCCAGAAGTCACACGGTGCCAGATCGGTGACTGAGGTAGACGAGGACAGAGCGTCTGTCTTTACGAGCTGCCGTTCTGCTGGGTGGCACCGGGCAGCAGCATTCACTGTATTTGTGATCACACCTTCTAAAGCCCCTCAGGAAAGAGGACTCCAGAGCTGCTGCAGGAAGTAGCAAGGACGACGGGATGAGTGTGTTCACAGTGAGGGGAGGATTCTGAGGAGGATTCACGGCCTTCTGTCTTTTACTGTAGTAAATTTTTGAAAAAATTTGAATCTTCAACACGCACTTGGATCACACCTTGTATTCTCCAGGACCTAGAAGTCTGCAGACACTTTCCTTGGGTCCTCCTGTGTGCATTGACAATAGGTATTTCGTCCCTGTAACAGTTAAGCAACGAGACAATGACCCGGTTTCCTATCTTCAGTTCCCTCCGCCTGAAATGCTACAGCAAATGCCACCTAACCAACTCAAAGCCTATACAAGGGTGCTTGCCCATGCTGCTCATGGGGCTGAAATAAAACAATCCCTTCCCATCAGCGAGCCTGAACTTAGTATCTGTTCCTTGCAGGCTGAGAGCCGCGGCAGGCCTCCTTCTGCAGCTCTGAGCCTCAGTTTCCCTGTATGAAATGCCTATCATAAGCTCTGGTCTTTATTCCCAAGGGCAGCTGCATTATCACTCATGGCAAGTGGGCCAGCGTGACGTCCAGGACTTTGGCGCCCTGTCTGGGGCTTCAGGGTGAACTTGGACGCGGCCGCTTCCTCCCCATCCATCCCCAGCATCTGCTCCATCCCCAGCCTTTGACAGGTCCTCGTCTGCCCTGGGCCGAGAGCCACACACTCAGACTCCCAGCCCTTAAATATTTCATGGCAAGCCGGCTGGGAATGAATATTTCATCACAGACTCGTTGGCACTTAAATATTTAATCACTGAGCAGGGTGAGGCTGAAGGAATCTGAGCCTGGGCAAACATTTGGTCTCTGGTCCCAGATTGAAAGCCACCCCGGTGCTGGTCTTCGAGGACAGAGGGACCACGACGAGGTCATTTCCACACCAGGCCCTCAAACACTTAACATTTCTCAGAGTCCGAACTGTTGTCTCTGCACAGTCGGAGACTCAAGGTCTGAAACTATCACCCTGGACGAGCAGGACGACTGGGAATAGGAACAGTTCGGGAGGAACTGGCTGACGACTGAAGTGCCAAGGAGGAACGTCACTTTCTGTCATAAGCAAAGATGGCTCTGCACTTGCAAAAGAGCTGTCTGTACAGGTACAAGACAGGAAACTGGGTCGCTTTCTGTTTTTGAAGGTACAAAGCCGGGTGTGGTGGCGCACACCTGTAATCTCAGCCCTCAGGAGGCTGAGGCAGGAGGATCCCCATAAATTCAAGGCCAGCCTGGACTACATAGTGAGACCTTGTCTCAAAAATTTTTTTTAAAAAGGGACAGAAAGGAGGAAAAGTGGGGTTGGAAGTCTTCAGGGAGCTCCCTGTAAAAATAGTAAAAATTCCTAGAGTTGGGATGACGAGAAACTGCGGGCATTCACATGTCCGGATCAGAGCTCTATCACCACAGTCAAAGAATTCAGCCTTAAAGGCTTTTTCAAGCGTGGCCGGCACTGTCTTCATTACCCAGCAGGCATAATCCTCATTCTTCTCTAGTGCTGGAAGGGTCTTGAATTTGTCTGGGGTCCACCCTTCCCTGTGCGGGGGAGGAAGGACTTTCCATCCCCAAAGCTGGATGCTGATGCGGCTAAACCAACCGTGGGAATTCCAATCCCTTCCCTTGACATGGCATTAGTTGTAGGCGTGCAAAGCACCTCTGACCGGTGCAGTATGAAGAGAAGCCAGGGCGTCTGGTGTGGGGTCCGGGCAAGCTATTCTTTGGCAATGGAGCGCAGTGCAGGAGGAGGACTAATTTCCTGCCTTGGGATGCAGCTATGGAGAACTGTGGCAGCCACTTTGTTGCCACGAGGAGAGAGGCTGAAGACCAAAGATGAGGTGGTGGAGAGGAAAAATGGCCATCTCTGGAAACACTCAGCTGCAGGAGTCCTTATTACAGTCACATTCATCACGTGCAGGGAGAATCACGTGCATTCTAACCACCGCACCCTGTGATTAGGGGAGAGGATGGGACTTTTCACAGCCAGTGGGTTGGCTAATGAGTAATGGTGACCTCAGGGGGCCATGAAGCTGCAGGACATTTCCCACTTGCACTTACGGATCGAATGCCACTTACTGTCAGGTGTGGAAGTGCAGGTCTGGGAATCCAGCACTCTGGCAGGCTGAGGCAGGAGGATCTCAAGCTAGCCCAGCCTGGGCAATTTAGTGACTTAGTGAGATCCTGTCTTAAAATACATATTTTAAAAAGCCTGGGGATGCAGCTCAGTGTGAAGGTCCTGGGTTCGCTCCCCAGTATCACACACACACAAAAACATTTTGTTTACATAATTTAAAAAAAGGAAGAAGACACGGAAGGACTGGGCTGCTGAGTGTGGAGCAGGCTTGGCACTTCCAGTCCTGGGCCCTGCTCTCCAAGTTTGCGGTTTAGACAGAGGTGTGGAAAACAACAGGTGCCAAACACGGGACACTGAGCACCAAGAAGAAAACTAAAGAGAGACGCTTAGTCACGGGACGGGACGAGGCTGGCCTGGCTGTGCCTTCAGGCGACCTGGGAGGGAGGGTTACCTGCGTCGGTTTCCCCTTCTCTCCAGGCCTGTGCGTCAGGCGGAGCCAGGAGGGAGTCCAAGTCCTTCGCTTCTCTCCGATCTACACAGGTCACTTTTGGAAGCTCAGCCCGCTCTCAGGGTGCGGTGTGCACACCTCCGTCCCTGCACTCTGGGAGGCTGAGGCAGGAGGATCACAAGTTAAAGCCCAGCCTGGGCAACTTAGTGAGATTCTGTCTCAAAGAGTAAAAAGCGCTCAGGATGGAGCTTAGTGAGACACACATTCACGCACACACGTGCACACGCCCAGTTCCCTGCTTCCTCCTCCTTGTGTGGCCCTACTAGTCCCCACGGTCCTCATGAGCTTCCTGATTGTGACCTCGAACTCGGCTTCCAGAGTTTTCATGGGCCCTGTGGTTGCAATCTGTCCTCACCCTGCTCCCGAGTAGCACTTGTCAAAGTGTGGGACAAGCAGGGTACCGACAGTCTCTCTTGGCCACGGTCTCATTCCCCGCAGCTCAGGTGGGGCTGGACAACGTACCTGACTTCCTGCTTCCTTCCTTCTTCCTTCCTTCTTTCCCCTTTTCTCTCCCTTTCCCCCTTCTTTTCTTGTGCCTTCACCCTGGGTTCAATTTGGGTTTTTATTTTGAGACGGAATTTTGAAAAGTCGCTAAGTTGCCCAGAATGGCTTTGAACCTGCGACCCTCCTGCCTCAGCCTCCCCAAGTGTGGGGATTGCCAGCATACACCTCCACAATTTAGCTGTTTTCTATCGTTGGCCTTTGGACTGGCCCTGCAGTTTCTGAAATGAAACAGGGCCTGGGCAGCCCTGCAGGTCAGCGTGTTCACCCTGGGAGGTCACCTTGCACCCCATGATATCTTGCAGGGCTTGAGGGCTGAGGGCCACACTGAGGGACCCGGCTTTGGGGCCCTGCCAGGCTCTGGTCTTGGCGCCCCGACAGCTGAGCCTGCTGTCTAAATCCCCGTTATCTGGGAAATGCAGATATCGCCGATACATTTTCCAATAGCAGCCATGCTAGGCCTTGTGGTGTGTTCTCACTTCAAAGAGCAGGAAAAGTCTCTGAGAATTTTTAGAGAGCTGAAGACTTTTGAGCTCCCCCGCTTTGAGACAGAGTCTTACTCTGTAGTGCAGGCTGGCCTCAAACTCATGGTGATCCTCCTGCCTCAGCCTCCCAAATGCTGCAGCACCATACCCAGCTTCTGAGCCCCGCTTGGAACTCTCAGGCTTAGGCATCTTGGAGGTGACGCACAGATGGGCTCGCAGACGCCGGGGAGCTGATTGCCCACCCTGCCGTTCTTACAGATCAGGCTTTGTGCTCCTAGTGGGTCTTGGACCATGTCCAAAACACACTCAGACAGACTTCTCCAGGAGAAAAGCTTTCACACTTACACACACACACACACACACACACACACACACTGTTCGTTGGAGGCTGAATTTGCTGCCCTAATTAGCTACATCTTTGAGCTTCGAGAGCTGCTTTCACTGTGCTTATTAACGAGGCCGAGCTCTGATCAGCTGGGCCTCTCTAAAGCTTTCCAGCCGCCGCACCTCGGCGTTTGGGATTTACACGTTTGGAATCTTTGGGAGTTTTCAACAATGAAGGTGCTAACTTTCTGCACCTAGCCAGCCACATTCTGCTTCTCCACGGGAGCCTGCACTCCCTTAGAATGAAACAGCGGCGAGGGCCGAGTGCTGGGGACTTAGTCCGTGCTGGTGTGCACAGTGCTTACACACGGAGTGCTCGGTTGATCTCTGCAGCAGGGCTATGGATGCACAGGCCTAGTGCTGCTCCTAGCGGACGGGCAGCTGAGGCCCGCCGAGGGCAGGGACTTGGCTGAGGACTCACAGGAAACAGGAGAACCAGGCTCCGGGCAACCCAGTGCGGTGCCCGCTCTCGTGTTGAACCCCCTCTTGTTGGTGAGAGAACTAAAGATATTTGCTTAAGTCTTCTCTGGGGCCAAGGAGCCACATTTGACTTTCATGAGACATTCATAGATTTTTTTTTTTTTAATCATTCCTAGCAATTGAATCCAGGGCCTTTGCACTGATCTACACCGTCACCCATCATTTATTTATTTTTTTATGTTGAGACAGGGTATTATCAAGTCACTAAGTGGCCCAGGCTGGGTTCAAACTTGAGATCCTCCTGCTTCAGCCTCCCAGAATGCTGGGACTACAGATGTGCACCACGTGCTCGGCTCATTTACAGATCCCTCAGACATCCTCTGGCTTCCTTTGATCTAACACTAAATCCCAGGGGAGAGCCTGGAAGGTAGATCAAAGGTCAGTCACTGGTGTGGTGGGGGCCACCATGCCCAGCTTGCCGTCACAATTTAATGAGACCACACTCAAAATAAAAAATAAAAAGGGCTAGGGATGTAGCCCAGTGGCACAGTTCCATCCCCAGAGCGGCAGACAAAACAAAACACCAAAAAACCAAACCAAACCAGACCAAAACCAAAACAACGGCAAAAAAGCCTTCCTCAATTTCCTTCCTAGAAAAATGTAAGCCTGAAAAAACAAGAAAATGGTTGTTGTTATTCTCCTCGGTGCCTCCTGTATCTGAAGCAGCACAGTGTAGCAGACGATCAATAAATATCAGCAAGTCGGTGAAATCTGACAGCATGGGAGCAAAGACGAAGCCATTTATTGAGCACCTACTGCACACGCGGTCTCCTTCGCCTCCCCGTCTTCGGTCCCCCAACAGGTCTGGGTAATGTGGACTCCGGGCATGAGAAGCAGAAACTGAGTCCTGGAGACACTCATTTAAATGTCTGCGAGGACTGACGGCCCCCATAATGCAAGGGGCGGCATGGTGTGTGATATAAACCTCACCAGGCCCCGCTTACCACCCCACGGTAGCGGCATCGGTTACAGCTTGGTCACTGTGGCTTAGGGGAGAGCCAGAAGTCACATGGCACCAGATCTGCACTAAGGGGGAGGAGGACACAGCGTCATGTTCACATCTGGCAGAAATCACCATAAACAGTTGATCAACACCGAATGATCACAAAACACAATAAATGTTTAAATTAAAGAATTTATTACACCCGGGCACGTGGCACATGCCTGTCATCCCAGCACTCAGGAGGCTGAGGCAGGAAGATCACCAAGTTCCAGGCCAGCCTGGGCAGCTGAGTGACTTAGCGAGACCCTGTCTCAAAGTCAAGAATAAAAAGGGCTGGAATGTGCTTGCTTCGGCAGCACATATACTAAAATTGGAACGATACAGAGAAGATTAGCATGGCCCCTGAGCAAGGATGACACACAAATTCGTGAAGCGTTCCATATTTTTAAATGGCCATACTTCCTAAATTACTATACAGATTTAATGCAATTCCAATCAAAATTCCAATAACATACTTCACAGATCTAGAAAAGGCAATCATGAAATTTATCTGGAACCAGAAGAGACCAAGAACAGCAAAAACAATTCTGGGCAACAGGAATAAGGCAGGGGGCATCACAGTCCCCGACTTGAAATT